>BQNB010150036.1:0-16093 GCA_026074375.1 Tanacetum coccineum
AATTGGTTTTTATAAAATTTCTTTTATAAACGCATTTAATTAACGTATAACTTAAAATTAGCGTATCTCCTTCATTATAAATCGGTTTTTCGAGTTCCTTACATGCCCACAATACTTGTGACATGTAGTATTTTATAAAATCATAAAATATATGCCTTAAAATTTGAATTCGAACAGCCCCTTTTTGATATTTTCTCAAAATGTGTTTAAAAGTTGTTTTTATGACTTTTTAGTTTTACCACTTTGTTACAAGTCCATCACAACCATATGTACCATGTATCTTAAATGCTTAGGGTCCTTAGTCCTTTATTTGTCCAAAGTTTGTCTAAGAATCACAAGATTCATGAGTTTACATACCTAGTTGTCCTTAACTTTATATATGTATACTTTTTAAGTAACTTGTTTATATATACTTTTTCACAAGTAAATAAGTTCCTAGATGGTGATTGACTACCATAAACAAGTGTAAAAATCCATTTTCACAAGTAAATAAGTTCCTAGATGGTGATTGACTACATAGCCATTATATACACATAAAATCATGAATGTAAAGAGATTAAGGTTTTTAGGTAACCTTAATATGAAGTATGATGATGAACAATATGATCTAAACCCTTGTTTAGATGACAAACCCAAGCTTATTCACCAAAACCCTAATCTTGAACCTTCTTGGTTTAACACTTGTAAACCTTGAAGCAAACCTTCTAAACACCTTAGGTTATCTTAGATATCATGTAGGAATGTGTGTAAATATTGTAAATAAAATTTTGTATGGATTTGGTGTGTGTTTGGTTTGAGTCGTGGGCTATAAGGGCACAAGGAGAGGTTTTATGTTGTTTTCACCTTATGAAATGGATATGTATGTGTATAATATCTAGTTACTTGCAATATATATTCAAAGACTAGTCAAAAAGTGTACATGGAAGTCCAAGACAAGATGAGGGTTTCATGGGAAGTCTTTGGTCAATTAGACATAAGTCTTAATTAGTTGTTGTATGTACAATGCAAGTTGGTGATTTTTGTGATATTTTTCTTGGTCTTTCTCATCAAATCCGGCCATGTGTTGATATATATGATGATATTTTGTAAATTTTGGGTATTGGGTACAATTGTGGGTATTTGTTGAAGCGTAGAAAAGTTTTGGTGGTTCCGGGTATGCCTAAACGTATTTTATCGCGAAACGTAAACGTTTTACGTAACCAATAAAAATAAAATGAACAAAGTTAATAATTATCCTCAAAATAATTACTTAACACTTGCTTGATGTAAACATTTAATTGTTTGATGCCCGTTTACATTGAATGATACTTTTTACCTTACGTGATTTAACTTAACGATTACGATTTAAAAGCAAACGCGCACAATACTAAAAATAAATAGTGAATTTATTGACGTCGTAAATGACCCTAAAACACGGGGTGTTATATATTATGTATCATAATCTCTACTTAATATGGAGTTGATCCCTACTCAACGTGTCACTATAAATAGAGGATTAGTTCTACCCCATAACACACATAAAATTCCATCATCTTGTGAGAGGATTCGGTAGAAGATCAAAGTTTCACTGGGTGTTCCATTGCATTCTCTACTTTCAACTCAAGTAAGTCTTTCTTTTATCTTTATCAAATCATTGTTCTTATTATATTTACACATGATTTGAGATTAAATACAACATTTGATACAATGCAAAAAACCTACTCAAAATGCTTTCTTTAAAACAAGAGTTTTAGCAACAAACTTTTTGTACATGTACTTTTAAAAAGTTATACGATAGAAACGAACTTTCATAAGTGTTTCATTAACATGTAGCTGGATCTGAATATTTTTCATAAAACAACTCCCGCAATCATTTTCCCTCTAAAATATTCCACTCCAAAAAAAAAACCCCTCTTTTTATTACACTTTACACCCTCTCCCATCCCCTCAATCATACATTACTCGTTTGCCCTAATAATATTCCCATCCGCCCCATTCACCGGTCAAACCCCCACCATCACCGGTCAACCACCATGGATCCACAGGTGGCCGTAATCCTGGGCCCAGATCCCACCCAATTCGAAACCCTAATCTCCCACTTAATGTCCTCCTCCAACGACCAACGCTCACAGGCCGAAACGTTATTCAACCTCTCCAAACAAACAGACCCTAACTTACTCTTCACTAAGCTCTGCCACGTGTTACATCACTCCCAGCGCGTGGAGTCACGCGCCATGTCCGCCATCCTGTTACGAAAGCAGCTCACTCAGGACGACTTCCTTATCTGGAACGAAAAGCTAACCCCTAACACCAAACAATCGATAAAATCAGTTTTGTTAAGTTCAATAACTAAAGAAAAAGTTAAAAGTATATTGAAAAAGCTGTGTGACACGGTTAGTGAGCTTGCGGCGAGCTTGGTTCCGAAAAGCGAGTGGGACGAGCTCTTGCCGTTTATGTTTGAGTGTGTTTTGAGTGAGGATTTGCTATTGCAGGAGAGTGCGTTGTTGATATTTGCGCAATTGGCGCAGTTTATAGGTGAGAGTTTGGTGGCGTACATTGCGAATTTGCACGGGGTGTTTGTGAGGTGTTTATCGAGTGCGAGTGTGGATGTGAGGATTGCGGCGTTGAGTGGAGTTGTGAATTTTGTTCAGTGTTTAGGAGTGAGTGATCGGGATAGGTTTCAGGATTTGTTGCCGAAGATGATGAGTACGTTGACTGAGGCGTTGAATGGGGGTCAGGAGGCGACTGCGCAGGAGGCGTTGGAGTTGTTGATTGAGTTGGCGGGGAGTGAGCCGAGGTTTTTGAGGAGGCAGTTGGTGGAGGTGGTTGGGAGTATGTTGCAGATTGCGGAGGCTGAGAGTTTGGAGGAGGGGACGAGGCATTTGGCGATTGAGTTTGTGATTACGTTGGCGGAGGCTAGGGAGCGGGCGCCTGGGATGATGAGGAAGTTGCCGCAGTTTATTAGTAGGTTGTTTGGGATTTTGATGAAGATGTTGTTGGATATTGAGGATGAAGCCGCGTGGCATACGGCGGAGAATGAGGATGAGGATGCGGGGGAGTCGAGTAATTATAGTGTGGCGCAGGAGTGTTTGGATAGGTTGGCTATTGCGTTAGGTGGGAATACGATTGTTCCTGTTGCGTCGGAGCAGTTGCCGGCTTATTTGGCTGCTCCCGAGTGGCAGAAACATCATGCTGCGCTTATTGCTCTTGCACAAATAGCCGAGGGATGCTCAAAGGTATAAATATTGTTGTAATTTTAGTCGAGTTTGATTAGCTAAAACACTTTAGTTGCATATTGTTCTATGTGGTTGTGTTTTATGGATGATTATGATGACGTAGGTGATGATAAAAAATTTGGAACAAGTGGTGTCCATGGTTTTGAATTCGTTCCAAGATCCTCACCCACGTGTGAGATGGGCTGCTATTAACGCAATCGGGCAATTGGCAACAGATTTAGGTCCAGACTTGCAAGTTCAGTTTCACCAAAGAGTGTTGCCAGCTCTAGCTGGCGCCATGGACGACTTTAATAATCCACGAGTTCAGGTTAGTAGTGTTATTTCAGCGTACATATATCTTAGGCCGTTGTTAGTTAAAGAAGTATCTATGAAGATGATAGAACTCACATTAGATGTAGGTTCAGTATTGTATTTTCATATTAGGTGCAAATTCTATATGTCGTGTATGCCTTTCAGAACTTCAGTATAATGTTATGGATTTTCTTTGCCACTACTTGGTATCGCTAGATTGAGTATTCATCTTCTTGCTTGTGCTTTAAGTAATTTCTTGATTAGATATATCGAGCTAGCTATAGAGGAACATGTGAGTTTTAATGGGCCAAGTTTCAATAAATGTTGACGATCCAACGACAAATGCATATTTGCTTTGCAAATTGCAATGCACCGTAAATGAGGAATCTAAATGTCTTTTAAATACTTTCTTACACAAGACAGTCTACGTACATCCTGACATGCGAGGTATACAGGACTGCTTTGTATAGATTTGCTCATAAGACGACAAACTTGTTTTTACTTAATTGGCCAGTTTTGATAAGTATTTATAGTTTACTAACAAAAATAAAAATTAGATTTTACTATACACTTAGAAGAGTAGTGGTTGTAGTTGATTTTTAAGTATTTATTAGACAAGACAAATCACAACCTGAATTGAGAGAAACCAAGAAAAAAAAACAACACAAAAACACCGAGGGTGTGATTAGTTGAAGGAAATGTTCCCTGCCTTTTATAGGATTTTGGGGGGTTATCTCCACAAAAGAGTTAGATTTGTAGAAAAAGCGTTTAGATGGTTTTGTTTTATTCCTTTTGTAAAAGGGAAGTGGGAAAGTTTTGTGTTACAAGGGCAAAATCAAAAACGTGTTTTGTAATTTGTGTATCTTTGATAAGTTAGGAAATAAAAAGTTCAGTTTTGTGGAGAGTTTTCTGGAAAAACATGAATTTGAACGCGATTTTCGTTTTCCTTGTTTTGTACATGAATTTCCAATTTTCTTTTTGTTGCTTATATTAGGGCTCCTATGAGTATTATCTATATTACCCTGGACTCGTGCTAATCCATATATTATACAGGAAATCTATAAATTTGTAGAATGTAATGCTTTATGCAAAATGATACGGTGTTTTGGCTGGCTTAGCTTTATTGCTGATAAGTATCACATTGATTAGTACATAACGAGGACTTGCAAACAAAACTTTTTCCCTCGTTGATATCTTTATTTTTCTCTATTGCAGGCACACGCAGCTTCAGCAGTGCTAAATTTCAGTGAGAATTGCACTCCTGATATCTTGACGCCCTACTTAGATGGAATAGTCAGCAAACTGCTTGTATTGTTACAGGTAATCGGTGGATAACATTTTTATTTATATAAAGGAGCAGAAAAAGATTTTTATGCAGTTCATTCGCACATTCTTTGAAGACGTCCAATTTGTATTAGTATGCATTAATGATGCCTTTTCGTGCAGAACGGTAAACAAATGGTACAAGAAGGGGCCTTGACTGCTCTAGCATCAGTTGCCGACTCTTCTCAGGTACCTTTACATCGTTAAGTATTCAAATTCTAGCATAAAAGTTTTACATTGGATGTCTCACTCAGATGATTGGTGAATCAACAGGAACACTTCCAAAAGTACTATGATGCGGTTATGCCTTATTTGAAAGCTATCTTGATAAATGCAAATGACAAGGCCAATCGCATGCTTCGGGCCAAAGCCATGGAATGCATAAGTTTGGTTGGAATGGCTGTTGGGAAAGATAAATTTAGAGATGACGCTAAGCAGGTATGGTTTCTTGTTTAGTTTTCATGTTCTTGTTTTTAGCTATCAGCAAGTAAGTGACAGATAGACCTTTCTATGTTTGCGTGTTTTTTATGACATACTTGTAGCTAATCTAATGTCTTTGCTTATCTGTGTGCTAAAATCTTTCCAATATATACCTGCTTGTTAATTTCAATATAATCGTGGTAATGGTTTCTTGATTATCTGTTAAGGTGATGGAAGTGCTCATGTCACTGCAAGGATCTCAAATGGAAGCAGATGATCCCACCACTAGTTACATGCTTCAAGTAGGTGTTATAATGATTCAAAGTACATTTATGGCAATGTTTTTGAATTTTAAGCTATTGCTAATCGTCCCTTTTTCATCTCTTTGTAGGCATGGGCCAGACTATGCAAGTGCTTAGGACAGGACTTCCTCCCTTACATGAATGTTGTTATGCCTCCTTTGCTTCAGTCCGCTCAACTCAAACCTGATGTAATTATTACTTCGGCTGATTCAGATAATGAGATTGACGAGTCAGACGATGAAAGGTATCATATATTCTTGGTTTAACAAGTTTTCATGTGGTCATCCACATTTTATATGTTATAATTTGGTGTAAAGCTGAAAATTGCTTGTTATGCAGTATGGAGACCATCACACTTGGTGACAAAAGAATAGGCATCAAGACTAGTGTCCTAGAGGAAAAAGCCACCGCTTGCAACATGTTGTGTTGTTATGCAGACGAGTTGAAGGAGGGTTTCTTTCCATGGATTGATCAGGTTGGTTCTAGCACAATTGTTTGTCTCTTGCTGTTTACTTAGCACGACTAATTGCTAACATACATACCTAACAGGTTGCCCCAACCTTGGTGCCACTTCTAAAATTTTACTTTCATGAAGAAGTTAGGAAAGCGGCCGTATCAGGTTTTTTTTCTTCTGATCTTCACATTCTTCATTTTCTCAAATATTGAGTGCACATAAGTTAATTACTGAATGTAATTATTTGTTGTAGCTATGCCGGAGTTGTTGCGTTCTGCAAAATTGGCTATTGAGAAAGGGGTTGCTCAAGGTCGCAATGAAACCTATATAAAGCAGCTCTCTGACTACATAGTTCCGGCTTTGGTGGAGGCCTTGCATAAGGTTATAGCATTTCCATTCACAGCATATTTCTGGTTTATTTTGTGTGTGCGCGCGCATGTTTGTGTGAAGAAACGTGCTCACTATGTTGGTTTATATCATTGCAGGAACCGGATACAGAAATCTGTGCGAGCATGCTGGATGCTTTAAATGAGTGCATACAGGTTGGTAGTTTTTCCTTCATTAAATACGTGAAGTAATGCTCATAGTAATGATAGTTTTTATGTGTGTTTAACTGCATCTTTCAACTACTCGACATGGTATCAGGTATCTGGATCACTTCTAGATGAAAACCAGGTCCGAAGCATTGTGGACGAGATAAAACAGGTAATCACAGCAAGTTCAAGCAGAAAAAGCGAAAGAGCAGAGAGGGCTAAAGCTGAAGATTTTGATGCTGAGGAAGGTGAACTGCTTAAAGAGGAGAATGAGCAAGAAGAAGAAGTCTTCGACCAGGTTCGTCCAGTATTGACCTTAAGTAAAATAAATGTCTTCTTATTTTATATGTGTCTGTGCCTCACTAGTTCGCTGTTTTAGATTGGTGAAATCTTGGGAACATTGATAAAAACATTTAAAGCCGCTTTCTTGCCCTTCTTCGAGGAGATGTCATCATATTTGATGCCTATGTGGGTAAGTACTTTTGCTAATTATTAATCTCACTGGATCTTGTTTTATTCTTTTTCTGCCAAACTTGGCATTTTTATTGGTAAATATTGAATCCATTTTTACTAAATCTAAGGGCAAGGACAAAACAGCTGAAGAAAGGAGGATCGCTATTTGCATTTTTGATGATGTGGCAGAGCAGTGTCGTGAAGCAGCTTTAAAGTATTACGATACATATCTTCCTTTCCTTCTTGAAGCTTGCAATGATGAGAGTCCAGATGTTCGACAGGCAGCCGTATATGGACTTGGAGTGTGTGCAGAGTTTGGTGGTACTGTTATTAAGCCACTTATCGGAGGTAAATTTGATGACACATAAATGAGGATTATCCATTTTTTCGTACTTCTCTTACATTTGCTGCCATGTGTACATTTCACAGAGGCTCTTTCAAGGCTAAATGTTGTAATAAGACACCCTAATGCTCTTCAGCCCGAGAATGTGATGGCGTATGATAACGCTGTTTCTGCATTGGGGAAAATATGTCAGTTCCATCGCGATAGTATTGACTCTGTTCAGGTATGCACATTCTTATTTTACTGATATATCAGAAACTAGCGATTATTCTAAAACATCATGGTATAATTCCATATTTATATGATTATATGATTACGGTATTGTTTGGCAGATTATTCCAGCATGGTTAAGCTGTTTGCCAATTAAAGGAGACGTTATTGAGGCTAAAGCTGTTCACGAGCTGCTTTGTTCAATGGTCGAAAGGTGAGTGGATGTATTTTGCTTCCTTTCAGTTCTTCCTCTTTTTTTTTTCTTTTTTATTTGTAGGACGTGTCATGCTATTATTCTAAAAATTCTGGCTATCTATACTACAGATCTGACATGGAACTTCTGGGACCCAACAACCAGAATATACCAAAAATCGTGTCTGTATTTGCAGAGGTTAGTTGTCCTGTGCTGATTATTCTTATTGTCTTAATTAATCATAGGAAAAAAAAAAAGAAAAAAAGCTATATTACATATGGTTTTTTGGTTGAAATATTTGACTTTTCGGATTCAAGGTGGATTTTTTGGTTAAATTTTGACTTTTAAAAAGAACGATACGAAATTGCTGGTTATTTTGGTATAGGTACAATTTTTATGACATTTTGGTGAAAACCGTTTGTAATGTACACTTTTGATGAATTTCCACCAATTATATTAATAAGTTATATGTCTCATGCTCCTTAGATACCGTACAAGTATAACCGGCCTATGTACATAAAGGATGAAACAGCTGACTATTTTTCTGAAATCAACTAAACTAATACCAGAGCATATATTGATCTTGACAGATTAACTATACTCATACTAACAACTTGCAATTGTCAACTATAATTCTATTGAACTGTTTGTGTCTTATGTAACACAACATGACTAGCAGCAGCCGTATCTGCTTACTTTTCAACTGATTTAAAGAAGTTAATATAGAATTTGTCTGTTTATTAATGAGAACTTGTGTACATTATAGATTCTTTGTGCCGGCAAGGACCTTGCAACAGAACAAACAATTAGCAGAATAGTCAACCTTCTAAGACAGCTCCAACAGACACTGCCGCCTGCTATATTCGCTTCGACATGGCAATCTTTGCAGCCGCAACAACAACTTGCTATACAATCAGTCCTCACATCATAGTATTCATCATACATATACACAAGACGGTTATAAATCCGGCTTTTTGTTCTTGTGGAAATTGCTATGTTCAGCGAGACATTGGTTTGAAATGTGTCGACACCCATTCTTTGCGCCATAAGATGTTTTTCCAGCATTCATTTTTTCAGGTGATGTGTGTCATGCAACAACCTTGGATAGGTTGTCTGGTTTAGTGTGAACAATGTGTTGATGGGAAGAAAGTTGAAGTTGCATATTTTCTTTCGTTTTTTGGTTATATCATGTCTATATTGTACAATTATTGTAGATGTTTGTCATCTGCGGTTGTGAGGTTTCTTTGGGTTGCCAAGAGTTGTCTCGGAAAAGCAACTCTAACCGGAGTTTTGGGCTGTATTTCAACATTTTGACAGATTGCAACATAAATTTATAAACATGATACATTTCTTTTCATAACTTATTTGCCAAATTCTTTTTGATTAGAGTCGATCATATCCTCATTTGCTATACAGTCTTTCATCGATCTTTGCGGATGCATACTTGCATAGGCATCAACAAGCCATTTTCTTTGGTATGGAATTCCGACAATGATACATGTCTGCTTAAGATGTTTAAACAACTATGTTTATAGATAATGTTTTGCACCAGGTGACTAAATACATGGAACATATATTGGTGTACCATCTACCCAACTAATATGCTTGGGAGTTGACTTAATTGTTATTGGTGTAAGATACCAGATACCAATATTATATGAAGTTTTCATTATGACTTGCTATGTATAAATATTTTGAGTTTATGTTTCATTAAAAATAAAACAGAATTGTAGTTGAGAGTCAGTTATGTATGTACATGAATGGGACAGCAGACTGCAAGTGTTCAACTGCTCCGACAAAATGGATACTTAAGCAGGGTTGTTGATGCCTTAACTGTTCCGACAACCATAGTAGAATATTATGCCGGTAGTTCCTTTTCCTTCTGTAGTGTTAACTCCGTAGCTACTGTCACTGTATCCATGTATCTTGTTTCCTCCGTTATGCTTGTAAGTGATTCCATAATCTTTTGTTCCTTTTACATAGCGTAGTACTTGTCTTATAGCTTTCATGTGTTGCTCTCTTGGTTCTTGCATAGAACGACTAAGTAATCCTACAGAATAACTTAAGTCGGGTCTTGTGTGAAGCAGATATCTTAAGCATCCAATCAAGCTTCGATATTCGGTTGAGTTGACCATTGTTCCTTCTGTAATCTTTGTTAATCTTGTGCCTGGGTCCATTGGTATTAATGTCTCGTTGCAGTCTATCATTCCAGCTTCCTTTAGGATTTTGCTCGCGTATGCGGATTGCTTTATTGATATGTCACCATTGGTCTGTGTGACTTCTATACCCAGATAGTAGGCTAATAATCCTAGATCGCTCATTTCGAATTTTTCTTCCATTTGAGCTTTGAACTTGTCAATCTCCTTCTTTGGTGTGCCGGTGATAATTAGATCATCTACATAGACTCCTATTAGTAGTGTTGAGTCCTTTGATGTCTTTATGTAGATAGCTTGCTCCAGTGCGCATTTCTTGAAATCTAATGACTTCAATGTGTTGTCTAATTTTATGTTCCATGCACGTGGTGCTTGTCTTAGTCCGTATAGAGCTTTTATAAGTCTATAGACTTTTCCTTGGTCTTGTTTCTTAATAAATCCTTCGGGTTGTGTGACGTATACTTCTTCTTTTAAATCTCCATGTAAGAATGCAGATTTTACGTCAAGGTGATGTACTTCCCATTTGTTGTTAGCAGCTATGGCGAGTAGTAGTCTGATTGTTTCCATTCTTGCTACAGGTGCGAAGACTTCTTCAAAGTCTATGCCATGCTCTTGTATGTATCCTTTTGCTACTAATCTTGCTTTATGCTTGATTATATTTCCGTTAGCATCTCTCTTGGTCTTGAATACCCATTTTAAGCCTATTGCTTTGTGTCCTTTGGGTAATGTAGTTAGTTTCCATGTATTATTTCTATTTATGGAATCTAATTCAGCTTTCATTGCTTCAATCCATTTTTGATCGTTTGATGCTTCTTTGTAATTCTTTGGTTCATCTTCAGCTAATAGTAATTCCTCGGTGTTTTCATATAAGTCATTTAGTGTTCTAAAACCTCTTATTGGCGTATGATCAAAGTGTGATGGTGAATTTATGGTTTGGATTGTGTCGTTGTCACTTTGATAGTATGATTGTGTTGAGATGTTAGGTGTGACTTGGGAATTTACTTCTGATGAACGTGTAGATGGTGTGTGAGGTGTTTGAGAATGTGTGGGAGAGTCTCTTGTTGGTGAAGCATAAACATCATCATCATTGTTATTAGGAAATTCATTGTCTTCCTCGGTTGGTTGAGTTCCTTGATCATGACGTTCATCCGTGACTTCAAGATTTCCTATTCTGAAGTCTGTCCATTCAGGTTCGTCGTTAGTGTGCTCACTCATGTAATCTTTCCAATCCCATGTTTCATTCTCCTTAAACTTCACGTCTCTACTAACACATATCCTTTGTGTTGTCGGATCAAATAATCGATAGGCTTTTGATCCTTGTTCATTTCCTAAATATACCATTCTAGTGCTTCTATCGTCTAGCTTCGTCAGATGTTGTGATGGTACCTTTGCATATGCTATGCAGCCGAAAACTCTTAGATTCTCTAAGTTTGGTTTTCTTTGTTTAATTGCTTCATATGGAGTAATATCTTCTAGTGCTTTTGTAGGGACACTATTTAGGATGTATATGGCGTGTCTAACAGCTTCAACCTAAAAATTTTGTGGCAAATTTGTTGCTTTCATCAAACATCTTGGCATGGACATGATTGTCCTAATTCTTCGTTCGACTACTCCATTTTGTTGCGGCGAGTAAGGTGCAGTAAGTTGTCGTGCTATGCCGTTTTCTTTGCAGTATAGCATGAATTCATTTGATGTGAATTCTCCTCCTCGATCTGTTCTCAACATCTTTAATGTTGTTCTTAGTTCGTTTTCTATTGAATTCTTAAATTCCTTGAAAGTATCAAAGGCTTGATCTTTCGTAGTTAAGAAGTACACCCACATATATCTTGAGTAGTCGTCTACTAACAAGAATATGTATTTCTTTCCGGAAGGTGTTGGTGGTGTGATTGGTCCACATAAATCTCCATATACTAAATCTAAAGGTGAAGTAGATCTAGCTTTTGATTTCTTTGGAAATGGCGCTCTACTATGTTTTCCGATTAAACAAACATCACAGATTTGTGTTGTATGTTTAATGGTAGGTATTCCATGAACTAAATCCTTTTGAGCCATTGATTTTAGTGACTCGAAGTTAAGGTGTCCTAATCTTGCGTGCCATAACCATGAATCGTCCTTTAAATTTGCTAGAAGGCAGACAGGTGTTCCTATCCTAAGGTTTGCCTTATATAGACGATTTCTCTGTCGTGTAACTCTTATGAAGATTTTGTTATCCATGTCATAAAGTTGTAATTCGTCGTCTTCCATTACAACTTTACAACCAATTTCGGTGAATTGTCCAAGGCTCAATAAGTTGCTTTTTAGATCGGGAATGTAATATACGTGTGATATGATTCTTTGTTTCTCATCATCACACTCTATTAAGATAGAGCCTTTTCCTTTGATCTCTATATATGATCCATCTCCGAATCTTACTTTTCCACTAACCTTTTCATCTAATTCTTTGAAGTGTTCTCTTATTCCAGTCATGTGATTACTAGCTCCGTTGTCTAAATACCATAGACTATCCTTATTTGTCTCTTTATATCCTACATCTTCTTCGTGTAGCGAGACATTTTGTTCTTCTTCGTCCTCCAGTATTGCCATTAGTAAGGTTGGTTCTAAATCTTCTTCAACGAGATTAGATTGCTCGTTTGATTTTGTCTTTTGAGGACATTTAGGTGCAATGTGCCCTATCTCCTTGCATTTGTAGCATCGTAATTTGCTAGTATCATAGTTTGATTTCTTGAAGTTATTTTTATTGTAACTTCTATGAGAGGTTTCTCCATCTTTCCTCTCTCCTTTAAAATTCTCGTGGTTCCTTTCTTGTGAAAATCTATGTTTTCCACGACCACGTCCTCTAAAATACTTTCCTTTATTCTCATGTCGTGTGAACATTAGTTTTTCTTGATTGTCCACTTGTTTGCCTTTCTTATACTTAATCCTTTCTTCGTAAGTCTTAAGTCTCCCAATTGCTTCTTCTAGAGTCATTTCACTCAAGTCTGAGTATTGTTCTATTGACGCAACTATTTGCAAATATCTATCTGGTACAACATTTAATAGTTTACGTACTAATGTTTCATATTCCATTGTGTGCCCTAGACTCGCTGCTTTGTTTACTAAGGTTGTTAGTTTTGTGGTGAAGGTGTCGATTGTCTCGTCTTCCTTCATGTGTAGCATTTCAAAGTCGGATTTGAGAGTTTGCAATCTTGCTTTATGAATTCTCTCTTCTCTTATGTGTCTAGTTGTCAGGGCATCCCATATGGTTTTTGCGGTTTTGTATTTTGTGATTTGAAGTAATTGTACATCTGGTAAGGCTTGGTAAAGGAAAGCCATAGCAGTTTTGTCCTTTTTGTTATCTGCTTGGGTTTTTTCATTGGGTTCTATCATTTCCCATAAACCATTTGCTTCGAGGATAATTTGCATTCGAATTGCCCATAATGAGTAATTCGAGGGTTTTAAAATTGGACATTGAAATTGTGGTGTACTTGTAGTACCTACTTCCTTTTTCGAAGTATCTCCACTTTCTTTCGTCATATCTCTAGGATATTAAATAAAAATCTCCCAAATAAAATTCCTAACACTAAGTGTGTCGAAGTTGTGGCGAGTACTCTTGTTTTCGTGCCTTAAAGGCTATCCTTGGGGATTCTAAATCTAATGCTGAATAACCTAAGGTTAATTACTCCTTAAAAATTATTCTATCGATATAGTAGGCAGTGAATTTTCTAGACTACTATATTTCTATCTTCGGGTTTTAGGCAAAGTTACTAGTTTAAAGTTAAGGGGTAACTTATGTAAAGCCTAAAACTATAAATCTATATAATCTAAAATTTTATATAGAAAAAAAGGGAAAGTGGAGGGGTGTTTTGGTTTTAATTAAAACCTGCTAGGGTATTAACCCTTTGTGCCCTTCTTATTTGGTCCGCCCCCTTTTTTGTGTGGAGATCGATCTATGTGTTCCTCTCCTTGGGGTTCTGTTCTTTTGTTCCTCTCGTCTGGTGGTTTTCTCCGCCGACTGAGATGGCGACGATGGTCGCTCTTATCCTTCTTCTTCTTGTGTTCGTAACCACGGACTCCTTGATCCGATTGTGCGAAAGTTTAGGGTTTCGCTATATTTGGGGATCTCGGTAAAAACCGCCGTTTAATATGGGGTTTTTTTCTTTGGATAATCGCGAATCAATTGATGATTCAAAACGGGTACGATGTATCGATTCTTCAAAAGGTGTGTTTTATTCCTTTTGATGTTTTGAATTTTTCGTCCGTTTTTGTGATGACTTTTCGTTATCCAATTTTGTGGTTATTAATTGTCTTGTTTCGAATCAAAGAAATGGCCTAACCCTTTGTTTTTTTTCGGGGTATGATTTTTCTGATTAAATTTATGGGTGAAACCCCTTCGTTGCCAGTGATTAAATCACTTGGTGGCGTTGATGGATTTGCCTAAGCAAGAGAAGCAATACAAAACACAAAAATGATAATTTGATTTGTGTTTATGGTTTGCCAAAGTGTTTTTTTTCGAAAAATTTGTGCGGCCTGTTTTTTTTATTCGCACGAACACAGTTGAGGATCTTAACCGGTATATGATGATTTTGGTTTAATCAACCAAAAGCTCTGATGCCAAATGTTGGATCGAATCTCAAAAGTGCAATCAAAATATACCAAAAATCTAAATGTTTTTTATATTTATTAATCTGTCATCATCTTGGAATGTATACAATCGAGTTCTATTTATAAGAATGAAAGGGTGCGAGTGAATCAATGCAACCCTTGGTGAAAATAACTGTAAATCGGTTATGTAACCGTTTTTTTCTATAACTGCCATATTTGACAGCGGGTGTGATTACCCAGTTTGATGGGTTTGACCCGTTTTGACCCAATATAGTATTCATCATACATATACACAAGACGGTTATAAATCCGACTTTTTGTTCTTGTGGAAATTGCTATGTTTAGCGAGACATTGGTTTGAAATGCGTCAACACCCATTCTTTCGCCTTAAGATGTTTTTCCAGCATTCATTTTTTAGCGTGATGCGTGTCATGCAACAACTTCGGATAGGTTGTCTGGTTTAGTGTGAACAATGTGTCGATGGGAAGAAAGTTAAAGTTGCATATTATCTGCGGTTGTGAGGTTTCTTTGGGTCGCCAAGAGTTGTTTTGGAAAAGCAACTCTAATCGGAGTTTTGGGCTGTATTTCAACATTTTGATAGTTGGGCTGTATTTCAACATTTTGACAGATGGTACAATATACTAAAACCTATCACAGATGGGGACAAAAGCCCATATTTTTCTCTTTGGGCTACTTAGGCCTCTTTGTTATTACTATATATACTAATTGTGGTTCACTGGGCTGGACCAATTTGGCTTGGGCTCAAGAATAAAAAAAATTCGTGGATAGTATATTAGTCTAATTCCATGGATTCACATCAATGGACTCGCATCAATGTGAACAAGATACTTAAGAAGATACAGAGGCCAAAAAATGTTATGTACAGCACATTTTTTTTATATAAATACAAAAAGAACAAAAAAATTAGATGCAAGTGCGGTTATTTTTAGTGTGCACGTAAAAATCTTATGTGGTTTAATAACGTGAGTGAAAAATTAAATGCGTTTTTGGGTTTGTAATTGAAAACAGAAAACTAAAAATAAATGTATAATACTATTTGACAAATTTCAAATGAATCGGTGAAAATAGAAAACCAAAAATAACTGTTTCATTGCAACTAAAAATAATTAAATGACAAATTTCAAATAGTAGCAATATGTTTCATGATAAAAGTTTGTGGGAATTGCATATATACTCATTAAAAACTTGCATATATGGGTGATGCATGATGTACCTAAAATACAAGTTTGTAATGCATGATGTACAATGCAATTTAAGCATGTTTTGAGTATATATGCAAATATGCAAGTTTTAATTGGTATATATGCAATTAGGGGTGAGCATCGGTTCAAAACCGAACCGAACCGACAAAAACCGACCCGAACCGAAAACCGAGTTTGAGGAACTAAACATCATGCTCACAACGTAAATAATAAAGCCCGCCGCAACGCGGGGGTGCAACTTTTCTCGTATGAAACAAATTTCATCACACAGAGAGAGAAAAAAGAGAACAAGTAATTGAAAGAGGTTTAAATAAAGGGATGTGATTTATACATACTGTTTTTTTGTCATTCACCACTAAAGTACATTAAGTGATGCACACAGTACAACACTCTGAAGCA
>BQNB010150037.1:0-16093 GCA_026074375.1 Tanacetum coccineum
GTATTGGTGAAGATATCCGCTAACTAATATTCCGTTCTGACAAAGTAAAGCTCGATGACTCCATTCTCTACTTGCTCTTTAATAAAGTAACATCTGATGTCGATATGCTTTAATCGAGAATGTTGAACATTGTTGCAGCATAAGGCAATAGGGTTTTTGTTATCACAGTACATTGGAATTTCATTGAATCCAAGGCCGTAGTTGGTAAGTTGTGATCTCATCCAAAGGACTTGAGCACAACAGTCGGATAAAGCTATATATTGAGCTTCCGTACTGGATATTGCAGCGCTTTTCTGCCTTTTTGATGACCAGTTAACAAGTCTGTCTCCCAGCAATTGCATACTTCCGGATGTACTACGTCTTGTATCTTGACAACCTGCGTAATCAGCATCTGCAAAAGCTGTTAGAGCAATAGCAGAATCCTTCGAGTACCATAATCCCCGATTGACGGTTCCTTTTAGGTATCAAAAGATTCTTTTTACAGCATGTAGGTGCTTTTCAGTAGGACGAGCCTAATACCGAGCACACATACAGACAGCATATACCAGGTCTGGTCTACTGGATGTTAAATACATAAGGGTGCCAACCATTCCACGATAATGTGTAGGATCAACTGTTTTCCATTGTGTATCCTCATCCAGTTTGGATTTTTCCACCATTGGAGTATCCACTAGGTCACAAGATTCTATTTCGTATTTCTTAAGTGATTCTATAGCATATTTTGATTGGTTTAAAAAGATGCCTCTAGGACTCTGTGAAATCTGTAGTCCTAGAAAAAAATATATTTTGCCCATCATGGACATCTTGAATTTGGAACACATTATCTCAGAAAACTTATCACATAGTTCAGTAACAGTAAAAGCAAAAATTATATCGTCAACATAGATTTGTACCAGGAGGATATCTTTGCCTTTTCTGCTGATGAACAATGTGGGATCAACCATGCCTTTTGGAAAATCCTTGGGATAGTAGAAACGATGACAATAGATTATACCACGCGCGTGGAGCTTGTTTCAACCCATATAGAGCTTTCTTTAGTCTGTACACGTGATTAGGATTGTTTGGATCTATACATCCGTCCGGTTGGCTAACGTAGAATTCTTCACGCAAAATACCATTCAAAAATGTCGTCTTTACATCCATTTGGTAGACGATCATATTCATATGAGCAGCAAACGCGAGATATATCCGAACAACTTCTAGTCTAGCCACAGGAGCAAAGGATTCTTCGAAATCAATTCCCTATTCCTGACGGTATCCACAAGCTACCAATTTTGCCTTGTTTTTCAATACTCCCCCCTAATTCATCCAATTTGACCTTATATATCCATTTTAAGGTGATAACCATCACTTTATCTGGACGAGGAACTAGTTCCCAGACTTCAAGACGTTCGAATTCATGTAGCTCTTCTTGCATTGCCTCAATCCAGCATGACTGAGTTAGTGCATCTTTGTACGTCTTAGGTTCAACTGAAGTTAGGAAGGCATCATAGTAGCAGAACAGGGCTTGCTCGTGTAGTTGGAGCCTTGTGGACACGGGTCTAGAAGGGTCACCAATTATGTTTTGTAGCGGATAATCTTTCATCCATTTACTGAGGTGTTCTGAGATTGGAGCGTTTGAGTGCACAGTAGTAGGAATAACATCCGATGATGAAGATTCTTCATACATAGTTTCTCGAATTGGAATGCCAAAATAAGGATCGTTACTCATATGTGCAACCTCAAGGTCATGTGACTCTTCTTCAGCACAAAGAGGAATTGTTTGGGATTGTGATTTTGAAGTAGTTTGTGAGGTACTTGGTGAGGGTGCATCTCGATTAAAAGTTGTTGAGGAAGGTGAACCGGTTGACTCAACAGGAGCTGGAGCTTCTTCTACAGGAACTGGAGAGGCAACGCTAGCTAGAGAAGAGAAGAACTCATCAAAAACTGGTTGAAACACAAGATCCTATTCATGCCTCGATGGTGGTACAAACAGTGTTGAAGAAGGAGGGTTTGGAACGAGTCCTGAACTGGGTGTTGCAAGAGTCATTTCATGAAGCGCGAGTTCTAAACTGCATTGTTCAAAAGCCATAGCTGTCAGCTCATCAAAATCGACAAGGATGGTTTCAATGATTTTTCAGGTACGTCGGTTGTAAATATGGTAAGCTTTCTTCTTGGTTGCATATTCAATGAAAATACCTATATCAGCTTTAGCTTGAAGTTTGCCCAAATTCTCACTATTATTGTTTGAGTAGCGCAAAAACATGAAGGTAGGATAAATCAGGTTTTCTATCATGTAAGAGCTCATAAGGAGTTTTTCTATGGTGACGTCGTATAATGGATCGGTTTTGGGTGTAACATGCGGTAGCAACTACCTCGGCCCATAGAAATAAAGGAGCTTTTGCATAGATTAACATTGTTCGAGCGACTTCAACAAGAGTACGATTTCGCCTTTCAACAACACCATTTTGTTATGGAGTATGGGAAACCGATGTTTCATGAGAGATGCCAACCTGTTCATAGTAGTCTCGCAGAGTTTGATTAACAAACTCAGTTCCATTATCTGTACGAATGTTCCTCACAGTTGCATTCAATCTAATTTGTATCATTTTCAGAAACTTGATGATAAAATCAGGAGCTTCATCCTTTGATGCTAGAAACTTTACCCATGTAAACTGAGAGTAATCATCCACAATGACGAGGATGTACTTTTTCTTATTTACACTTGTAACTCGCATAGGCCCACAAAGATCCATGTGTAGAAGATATAGTTTTTCTTGATTGATGTCTTCAGATTTAGGTTTATGTGATTGTTTCTTGCTTTTTCCTATGGCACATGCAGAACATAAATGGTCCTTTTCAAATTTAAGTCTGGGAAGACCACGTACTAGACCGTGTCTGGCCAAGTGATTAATAGCACCAAAATTCAAATGAGACAGACGACGATGCCATAACCATGACTTAGTCTTTGTGGCTTTTGACAAGAGACATATGGGAGAAGATGCCATCATATCCTCAATGGACAGAGAATACAGGTTAGTTCCTTGAGATCCTAAGAGTAAATCAACACCTTCCAGATTATGAACAAAGCATGTGTGTTTTCGGAAAGCTACTTCAAGATCCGAGTCGAAGAATTGACCAACTGAGAATAGATTGTGTCCTAGTCCTTCTACATAATAAACCCTTGAAATTGTGACGTTCCCTATCTGATAATCACCATACCCCATAATCTTCGAAACTTGGTCGTTACCGAATTTGACAGTACCAAGAAATTTATGAACGAAATTAGTGAGCTGAGAGCGATCTTCGGTCATGTGCTTGGAGCATCTGGAGTCCAAATACCACAGAATAATTTAGACAACCTGCAATCGATAAGAGAAGAAGAAGATGGAGCAACTTATTGGATCCTCGAGATGTATCGGGTTCTATTTTGTTAGAAATCACAGATTTTGCAATCTTTGGTTTGCTATTAGAACCATTAGTCTTAGGCACCTTAGGTCTCCTAGTATAAACATTAGTTACTATAGATTCTTGTGCAACTACTTTTAGAGGAATGGGTTCCTTAAGAGTCACTTTATTAGTGGTGGTAATCCTAGTTAAAGGACTTCCTGTGGGTTTCCAGATATATCCAATTTTAGTAAACACTTTTCCTGTATGTTTCCATTCTTCTTTCTTTTTATTTTTCTTTGAGGCAGATTTAGCACGCACATTCATACTATTCACATGATCAATTAAACACATATCATGATGTAGAATCAAACAAACATTCATTTCATAAGAGCAAAGAGCCTTAGCACCTTTAACATGATGCTTAACATGTTCATTACAGACATTTTTAGAATCAAAGTTCCTTTTATTAAACTAGATTTAACTGTCCTAGATTGGACTTCTACATTATTCTTCTTATTACTACTTGGTGTTTGTGGAATCCTATCATTCTTTGTATTGCCTGAAAAAAGGGCCTTTTTTTTGTTCCGATAGTATATATTAGAAGGGTTTACTCTTTCTTTTTTTTTCTTCTTTTTCTTCTTTTTTTCTTTTTTTTTTTTTTTTTTTTTTTTTATTTCTTTTTATCTTTTTACTTTGTTTACTGTAGAAAGACAATAGAGGTCTGTTAGTTACTTTGGGAATGTTTCCCGATGATGTGACCGTGTCAGCAAATCAAACTTTTTTCTTCTTATTAATAGGCATGACCGCAACTAATTTCTCACTAGGTTTGTGAATAACAGGGCAAGTATCTCTAACATATCCTAGCAACTCTTGAATTAGCTTACTACTTACAGGCAAAGTTAGATGCAAATATCTGAAGGGTTTATTGAGTTGCGCTTGTTCAACTACTCCCTTAAGAATAGCAGCTTGTTCCATTGTGTGCATAAGGTAGTATATGTGAGTTTCGTATTATTCTATATCTTAGGAGCCAATGCTATTGGGTCAAGCTTATGCATTCCTGGAGCAATAGTAGTAGCTTTTGGACAAATTGGGCAAACATTATCGACTATATCTTTTCCTTTGAATTTTCTAAGATTATTTTTTAATGTTGTTATGACAAAAACCTTTTTCCTAGAGTTGAGCATTTAAATCAGTAATTTCAATAGACTTTTGATTTAATTGTTTTACCAAAGATTTAGCATGTTCTTTATCCTGAACACGTGATGGTTTAATTGAATCATAGAGTTGTTTATAAGTTTGTTTTCATATGTCATTCTCAGCAATTAGTTTGTCACTCTGTGTTAAATTCAATATTGATGGTTTCATCTAATCGATGTCCTTTTTTGACTCTGTTTGTGGTGGAAAGTTACTATTCAACGTTTATGTTTGCTTTCAACTTTTTCTCGATTGTTATGTCTTTTGCTTGAAGAGTAGCTTTTAAATGTCAATTCAACAATTGAATTAAATGAAGGTTCCGTTTGGTCATCAGATGTGTTTATTCTTGTAACACCCCAAAAAATGTGTGTCGCAACGGATAGTATGTCCGGGGGAGTGTACTTCATAATGCACAGCGCTAGATACAAGAGGTGAGTACGTCTCTCTAAATGTAGTCGTTTGAAAAATAATCATCGTTGATCGTTCCTTAAACTTGATATAAATTAGTCCCATAATTGCTCACCATGAAAAACTTGTGTGAATGTTAGACTCCAATGCACTTCAAGTAGCAAAAGATTTATTTATAATCACTGAGAAAATACATGTTAGAAACGGTCACATAAAAGTTGGTGAGTTTCATAGATTTGTTTTAAGTATAAACGTAAGTTTAAAATGAATATGTATTGTCCATTGTGTCATCACAGTAGTTATAGTACCATGTAAAAATCCAAAGATTTATAGAATGCTACGACACATTTTATGTCACCAAAATTAACCAATCTTTATCCCCAAGTTTATAAAGAATGATGATTCATTTAATGTCAAAGTACAACCTTATCCCAAAGATTTGATAAAGTATGCCTGACTATTTCAAATCCTTAATATAGTCTACTAATAATATTGGATAATATGTTCAAATCCAAGATTTGTAATGTGTCCCCTCTAAGAACACCCGGGCATTTCTGAAAACAATATGTATAAAGTAGGACCGCAAGACTTTCCCCGTGGATAATGCAAACTACATGCAAACACCTATAAAATCGATTACTGTTGCACTAAGCTCATGACATGAAGCTGACTTATATTACTCACTATACAAAATTCGCAGTTCTGCCAATAACATCTATGATATATAAAATTCTCACAGTTTCTGTCTAACTGATGTTGTTAACCCGAAATCCAAAACCGGACCTGTTATAACGTTCGTTTCTGGGTGATAGTAGTCACCCCGCAACGGGGATGTGTCAATCCCAAATAGATCTATCTTTATAACACTCGCGCTTCCAACAAGGATATTAATAAGTTTTCATGATAAGTGGGCTACCGTGGATAGGTTATCGCTACATAGGCACACAAGTAAATCAATTATAAAAATTTCCACTTGCGTCTTCCAATTGTTAAAACAAGTATTTTTCACCCAAAACTTGTAAATCACTATAATTGTCTTACCCTCCGAGTAATAAACAGTTATGCAACTTATGCTAATCCATAATTGCGAGATAGGTAAATGAGTTTGTAAACATTCATGTAAACACGTATGTAATCGACCATGTAATTGAGTTTGCAAACAATTTTGCAACAAGCATGTTCTCACCCCAAAAGTTATAAAGTGTATGAAAACAAGTAAAACAGGGGGCTATAAACTCACCTTGATGATGTAGAACGATTGACATATGGGCATCTAATATGCACAACACAAACGGAAGACGTAGCGGTCAATAAAGAATGTTTTTTGCAGCTAAATCTTAAACGGCTAAGGTCCCACTAGCTAGTATTATGATATATGGGTTTTCCCGATGAATGTTCCTTGTTTCACGCGACACCGTTGATAAAGACTTTAGATTTAAAGTTGTAATATATTGTTGGTTGGTTAAATAAATAGACTTGAAAAGTATACGCAAAGTATGTAATTAATTATGTATATAATTACATATGAAAAATAAACCCATATATAAAACTCATACCGTGGATTTATTATAAACAAGACAAACCAATCCAAAGATTAATGGGAGTTTATAATGCTATTTGCATAGTATTATATAATATGTGGTGAGCAATAATTAAACACAATTAGTTTGACCAGTTTCTGAAATCACCATTTAACTTGAATAAAAAGTTCTTAGGTAAACTTTTAATCGGTTATTTTTAAGGATACCTCCAATTAAATTAAACGATTTTGGTAAAGCTTCTTTAGCCAATATTATTATGTTATCTTCTAGGATGAAATTATTTAAAATATAAATATTATTTTATAAAACTTATATTTCGTTTCCTCGACGGGTCGTGGCTAAAATTGTTGTCTCATTTGTAAAAGTAAAGTTTTCGTTTGTGGTCGGATTATCGTTTTATTGTTACTAATTTTAATATATTTTTAGGATATAACTTAGTTCTTTTACGGGTTTAATATAATAAATGTTTTTGTAATAACATTATTTTATTAATTATAATATAATAAAATAATTATAATGTTTTATGTGTAAAATGAAAAGTTTTATTTAAAAAATTGTATTTATAGTTACAACTTTACATGGGTAAGTGGACAAGTTAATTCTTGACAACATCAAGGGATGATAGTGTGTCAGGTGTTTTTATTAATTTTTATAAATTCTACCACAGAGGGACCAAAGGGACCTAAAGTGTAACTTTCGTTTTTTTTTTTTTTTTTTAATTAACAGTTCGGGGTACTCGTTTTTTTTTGTTGATGCGACCTGCTTTATTCACTTCACTCCTAGGAACGTCCTTTTTTAACGGATTTGTTTCAAAATACGGAACTTTTTGTGGGCCCATGTAGCTGTGTTTACATATCATTTTTTCTGATTTTGTATAAAAATGTTATTTGTATAGGTAATAGTTAGTGTATTTATTTCATGGTAGTTTAGGATTTGTTCATATAAATATTTTTATAATCATTTATTATAAATAGATTTGTTATGTATTTGGAGGACTCGGAATAAATTAATAAAAAACGATTTTTTTTAACTAGGATATTCGCGGTTTCAAACAACGATTAAATAAAATAAAAAAAATATTAAATGGATTTTATTTAATATTTTTATAAATGTATAGTGATAATTAAAATTAAATTTTATTTTTTGTGTGTGTCGTGGTACCCGTTGTTTTTGTCTTTTTATGTGTGCAGTTTTTTTTTTTTTTTTTAATTATTTTTTTTTTTTCTTTTTTTAAAATTTGTTTTGTGTTGGCTCTCTGTGGTTTTAGCCCTCTTCTGCTTTGTTTTCAAGTATAGGGAGTGATTATAATTTATTGGTTTTATGTAAAAACTAAAAAGTTGTCTGAAATATCGTTTTACATCAATGCTTTAGTGTCCACCGAATCGTAGATGAAAACCGTGTTTTTGTGGGTTCGTTTTCTTATAAATCAATAATGGATTAAATATATATCCTTTACGTTTTCGATTCAAATAAGTTAAAGAAATAACTTTGTAATCGAGGTATGTGTAATAATAAATACGATTTAGTATCTGAAATATGTTTTCCTGAAAATTTTACCAGTTATGCGGTCATCGTTTTTATGCTTTGGCAATAAAAGACTAATAGTCAAAAAAGTCAAGTAGACTTAAGCAGTCTATGGATAAAATAGTCTTTTAAAAATTTGAAAATTATGAATGTTACAGTACCTACCCCTTAAAGAAAGAATCTCTTCCCCGTGATTAATTTGTGTTAACGTTTGTGTGACCAAGGAAAGATAGTAAAATTTATTAAACCAGTTCTATAACAAGACAGCTGATAACGTTATTCAGCGATATTTGATATTTTGACCACCTTTAGTACATACCAAAATTTTGGCTAGATTTGATCAGGAATTTGATCTATCCAATTGGGCACCTCAAAATAAATCCTCACAGATCTTATGACTGATACAACCGCGTTATAGAGAAAGTCTCTTAATAGTGAAAACCTCAAGAAGAAAGTGTAGTCGCGCGAGTATGTCTGTATATAGTTTTAAATGTTCGAGGACGGAGTCCCGTTTCTGCTATCTGTAATGTTCGATGATTCACATCAACGTGGCTTATGAATGTAAGTACCCAACTTACTAGGCAGTACTAGGATGTATCGCGACCTAAGTCTTCCTACTAGTGGCCCAAAATGAATAGTTCGACTATATGTTTCGTCGATAGGTGTTTATTTGGTTTAAGGAGGGTTGCATTACCTATTGGATAAAGGTTTACAAGTTGGGACCGCTCCAGGACCCAACAACAGTAACCATAATGACAATAACTATAACAAATGGTGATGGGATGCCGAGAATATTCTCATATAAATGTTTAAACAACTGGGGGAGCTAGCGGAAGATGCTTATGGGATGATGGCGGAATATGGTACTCAAGTAGTTAGTTTCTTCAATTTTTTTGAGGATGAATCAAATCCATTAGTTCAAGTGTGCACAAGTCGGTTAGCTCCACAAACAGTTCACGATTGCAAGGATTTGCAACGGCAAAAGTAATAACTTAAGAATGAGATCATGTAGTTCCAAGTGAGGCCTTGAGATTCTGCTGAGTGGTAAGGCACGATTGTGTTTATGTCTCTAGACCTTTTGTTAACGGATTCCGGTGATTATCGGGTTCGAGTTCATACTCGTATCATATCGGATACCATTAAGCCCACTCATTTATAATTCATTACTTACATAAAGGAGCGTCCTAATTTATGTAAGTAAGAAATGATAAACTTATGGTTCGGGATTTACAATTTCTTTATTTAACTGAAGAGGCGTCCCAATCCTTTCAAATAAGAGATTATAAATCATCCTACTTAATAATTCCTGATGCAATACGCGTACTCACCATAACCTTCAAGGTGGTTTGACATGACGATGCATGTGCTCTAATGAGTATGGGACGAGTGTTTAAAACTCGTCTTCTGAGACGGGGAGTCAAACTATCAGAGAAATCGACCTAGAGTTCAAGATAGTCAATGAGTACTCGGTTAAAGTAAACCAGGTAAAAGTCTTTATGAACGAGTCAATCATAGCAATTATCATATAAATCCTCCCTATTCTCAAGTCTCGCCATACAAGGTCTTGTAATACTTAGGGATTATACAAATACACATGTAAACAGAATGTGACAGGCTTTGTTAAACATAGCAATTATCATATAAATCTTCTCTATTATCAAGTCCCGCTCATAAAGGACTTGTACATAAACTTAGATTCACACATAATTCATGTAATCAAATTTATGACGGTCTCCGTGTATACAATATAGTATAAAGCTATGAATGAAATAAATATATCCTTAGAGGGACCTTTTGTTTAACTTACACTGGTCTGAGAACGAAATGAGACCATTTGTGCAACTCACAATGTTCTTAGAAGTAAGATGAAACCATTGTTAACTCACAATGTCTGAGGTATAATTCGAGACCATTGTGCAACTCACAACGGTGCTTATTAAATGAACCTGGTATTTAATATAAATAATCTTATATAAATAAGCGTAGATAATATGCGGAAAGGAAACTGCATATATATATAATCTATATATATGTATGTCACGTAAGCACTTAATGCAGCACGTAATGTAAGCACATAAGCAAGTAGCAGTGTATGCACTTTGAAATTGTTTGACTCTTGTGATGCATTGTTTGTGGAAAACGGTTATTCGTCTAGGGTAAAATATGCAACCTAGTGTCTTATAACCAAGTGCTTGATACCAATCTGTAACAACCCAAAAAAATGTGTGTCGCAGCGGAAGTATGTCGGGGGAGTTACTCCATATTGCACAGCGATTTAGATACAATGGAATGAACGACCTCTAAATGTGTCGTTGAAAAATAATCTCGTAATTTCTTAAAATTGATATAAACATTTGTCACTAATTGCTATCACATGAAAAACTTGAATGTATAGACTCCAATGCACTTCACAGTAAGCAGTATCTAGAATCCAACTGATAAAAACATGCTTAAAACGGTAACATAAAGTTGGGAGTTCATAGATGTGTTTACTGTTATAAACTGTAAGTTTCAATTGATTGTATTTGTCCACTGTGTCATCCACGAGTACTATGTAAAAATCCAAAGTTTATAAAGAAATGCACGACACATTTTATGTCACCAAAAGTACCAATCTTATCCCAAGATTGTATAAATAATGCGCATGAATCAATTTATTGTCACCAAAATACCAATCTTATCCAAAGATTTATCTAAGTATGCTGACTATTTCAATCCTTAAATAGTCACAAAATATATGAATATATGTTCAAATCCAAGATTTGTAATGTGTCCCCCTCCAAGAACACCCGGGCATTTCTGAAAACAATATGTATAAAGTAGGACCGCAAAACTTTCCCCGTGATAATGCAACACATGCAAACATCACAAAATCCGATTACTGTTGCATTAAGCTCATGACACTGAAGCTCGACTTATATTACTGCTATACAAATTTCGCAGTTCTGCCCATAACATCTCTGCTATATAAATTTCGCAGTTCTGTCCATACAGATGTTGTAACCCGCAACATCCAAAACCGACCTGTTATAACGTTCGTTCCCGGTGATAGCTAGTCACCCGAACGGGGATGTCAATCCCAAATAGATCTATCTTATAACACTCGCGCTTCCAAACCAGGAATTAACAGTTCATGATAAGTGGGCTCCGATGGGTTATCGCTACTTAGGCACACACGTAATCAATATAAAATATCCACTTGCGTCCAATTTGTAAAACAAGTATGTTTTCACCCCAAAACTTGTAAATCACTATAATTGTCTTACCCTCCGAGTAATAAACAGTTATGCAACTTATGCTAATCCATAATTGCGAGATATGTAAATGAGTTTGTAAACATTCATGTAAACATGTATGTATCGACATATGTAATTGAGTTTGCAAACAATTTTTGCAACAAGAAAGTATCCCCTAAAAGTTATATGTGTATGAAACAAGTAAAACGGGCGGGCTATAAATCACCTTAATGATGTAGAACAATGGACAGATAGGCATCTAATATGACATCCAAACGGAGAGAAGCGGCTCGATCAAGAAGTTGCAGCTAATCCTCCTAACGGCTAAAGTCCGCACTCGCATAGGATAATGTATTGGGTTTCCTGATGACTGGTTAACGTCTCAACGAGACACGTTGATAAAGATTTGATTTAATGTTGTAATATCTTGGTGGTTGGTTAAATAAATAGATTGAAAAGTAAACGCAAAGTATGTAATATATTATGTATATATTACATATGAAAAATAAACCCTTATATAACTCATACCGTGAATTATATAGCAAAGACAAACAATCCAAAGATTAATGCGACGTATATAATGCTTTGCAAGTATTATATAATAAGTGTGAGCAACTAATTAAACCAATTAGTTTGACCCGTTTCTGAAATCACCATTTAACTGAATAAAAAGTTCTTATGTAAACGTAATCGTACGTTTTAAGATTACCAATTAAATTAAACGATTTTTGTAAAGCTTTTACAATAATTATTATGTTATCTTCTAGCTGACAATTATAAAATATAAAATAATATTTTATAAACTTATATTTCGTGTCATGAACGGGATCGTGGGCTAAAATTGTTGTCTCATTTGTAAAAGTAAAGTTTTCGTTTGTGGTCGGATTATCGTATAGTTATATTTTAGTATATTTTTAAAATATAACTTAGTCTCTTTTACCGGGTTTAAAATAATAAAAATAGTTTTTTAGTAAAACATTACTAAGTATAGAAATTTTATATAAATTTCGTCATGACTTTTTCGTTTATAAAACGATTCCTATATTCGTAAAATCTCAACGCTTTCCCTTAATCAATATGTGTTGCAATTATTAGCTTGTTAATATTTCAAGCACCCGCGTGTATTAAATATAATATTTATTTGTTATCATATCTAAACTAAACAATAATAAACATCATATTTATTTAACCAATTTAAACCACCAATATGTATCCGGTTTATAATTTATATATCCCGTGTTATATTTATTAGTTGATTTGTATAAACCAATCTCACCCTTTGTGTAATTCTGCTACCCCAAACGCACCCTATACGTTTTCTACATCAACCAAACGTACCCCTTGCTATTTCTGTAAAACCCCAACGCACCCTTAGTGCTTTTCCCGCTAAACCAAACGCACCCTTGTCTGTTTATGCTAAACCACACGCACCCTAATCTGTTTGACCCGAAACCAAACGCACCCCTGGTGCGTTTTTAAGCTACCAAACGCACCCTAATCAGTTTTTCTGCTAATCCAAACGCACCCTTTCGTATTTATAACAGCCAAACGCACCCTTTGGTGTTGGCTGTTACAACCAAACGTGCCCTAGTTGTTTTTCTGTCAAGACCAAACGATAAATTTTGGTTTACAAAACCCAACGCACTGGTGCGGCTTGAATCGAACAATAAACAAACGCACTCTGAGGGTTTTGTTTAAAATAAACCACACGCATCTCTTATCTATGAACTAACCACCACCGCACGCAACAACTGTCGGTGGGAGACATGTAACCGACGACGCACCTTGTTGTTATGACGGTATTACACCGAACGCACCCTTGAGGTGCTGCTGTTTACACAGCGAAACAAACACCCTCCGTGGTGTTTTTATCGAAACCAAAACACACCCTACTTGTTTTCTAACTAAATCAAACGCACCCCTTTTGTGGGTTGTGGCTGCCAACGCACCCTTTTCTTGTAGTATAACAGAACCAACGCACCCTTGGTGTTGTTAACGAAACCAAACGCACCCTCGTGGGTGGCAGAGACAACCCAACGCACTCTGTTGGGTGGTTTACCAGCGAACCAAACGCAACCTTTTTGGTGGTGGTTGCGGCTGTTGTAGCCATGGTGTGGTGAGGCGGTGATGATGATGAGGAAGATGGTGTTATGAAGATGGTGCGATGATGACGATGATGGTGGTGTCGGTGGGGTGGCAGCGGGGTGGCGGTGGCAGTGGAGGCGCGTGGGTGAGGGGATCGGGTAGATCCGTTGGTGAGAAGCAATTTTGGACTTGGCCGGACAACTCACCGGAAAAGTTTTCCGGGTGGACGGTGGTGTGCCGGCAGGGTCGGTGGCTGGTGGTGGCCCGGCGCGGTGGGAGCTCAACCGGTAAATGGGATGAGAGATGGAGGGTGTTGTGTTTATATCTAGAAGTAAAATGAAAGTTTTATATTAAAAATTGTATTTATAGTAAAACTTTACAAGTAAGTGACAAGTGCATGATAGTGTAGGGTTACTTTTATAAATTCTACCACAGGGACCAAAAAGTTTTAACTTTCGTTTAATATACAGATCGGACCGTTTGAGCGACTTAACGGATGTTTCAAAATACGAAACTTGCGCCATTGTTTTCAAAATTATTTTTCTGATAAAAATGAGTATTTACTTGATAGTATTTTATAATATTTTTATAACATTTATAAAAATATTTGTTATTTATTTTGGTGACTCGGTTAAAATAAAAACGAATTTTTAACTCGGATATTCGCGTTATCAACAACGATTAAATAAATTAAATATTAAATGATTTTATTTAATATTTTTATTAAATGTATAGTGATAATAGCAATAGTGGTAGCATTATCAACTATGTCCTTTCCTTTTAATTTTCTAAGATCATTTTTTAATGTTGTTATGACAAACACTTTTTTCTGAAGTTGAGCATTTAAATCAGAATTTCAACAGACTTTTGATTTACTTGATTAACCAAGGATCCAGTTTGTTCTTTAGCACGGACACGTTATGGTTTAATTGAATCATAAAGTTGTTTATACGTCTATTTCAAATGCTCATTTTTAGCAGTTAGTCTTGTCACCCTATGTTCCAGTTCAATGTTGGTAGTCTCAATTTCATCAAAGTCCTTTTTCACACTTTCACTAGTAGAAGTTTCAATGATACGTTTAATGTATGCTCTCAACTTCTTGATTGTTATGTCTTTTTCTTGAAGCTCAGCTTTTAAATTGTTTAATTCAAACAATTGATCAAATAAAGGTTTAGTTTGGTTCATAGATATGTTATTCTTTTGAAAAATTCCTTTATTGAGTTGCATTCCAGTTTCAATAGAAATGCAGTGTTGTTCAAGTTCAGAAAATCTTTTTGAAAGTCTATTATACTCATCTTTTTAAACCATGTTGTGTTGTTTGAAAAGCTCAGCTTCAAGTTCGAGACACTTGTTGCACATTTCCACGTAATTCACAGAATCATTCATACCAACAGAAGAATTCACTTTCACATAATCACATCTATAGAAGAATTCACAACAATATTCACAATATCTTGAGAGATAATTTGATCCAAGAGTCGATCGTTTTCAATCAAAAATTGTTTCTTTTGAATTTTAAAACACTGTTTGTCTACATGATACTGTTGAACAGCAGCTTCCATCTGGTTAAAAACTGTTTGTACTTCCGTTACCTCATTTAAAAGATCTTTATCAAAAACATTAAATATGTCTTTTAAAGTCTTTAAAAATGGAATTATTTCTTTTTGAAAAACAGCTTTTGTGTGTTCAAACCCCTATTCCCCTTCTGTTAAAGCATTGGGCGTGATCCACTTTTTCAAAACATTGTCAAATTGGCCAAGATGGTATTTAAGCTTTTTAAGGCTTGTATTAACCAGGCTTACCTTAGGAAGTTCCCGAGGAGCCTCAATTTTGACAGGCGAAGAAGTAGATTGGGTAGTAATAGGGTGTAAAGCTTGTTCATTAGACAGTTCTCGTTGTGGGACAAAACATTTACCAAAATCTTTAGATAATCGATTTAACTTAGCATAATTAATTAGTTTAGTGTTAACTTTCTTTTCTAAGACCATTTGATCACTTTGTTTTAAAAGGATTTTTGATCGACTCTATTCTTCAAGCATCAAAGTCTCTTCAGAATCAACAATTTAAATCACATTGGTTTCCTTAGCAATAACATTTCCGTTATAAAGCATTGGCCTAATCTGTTGAGCTTTCTTAAGATAGAAAGGATTTTGAAAACCAAGAGCTTGTTTCAGGTTGTTATCATAGAAAACTTATGGTTTCGTGATCATATGCACAGTTTGCGCGGATTGACCTATTTTATAAACAATATTGTACAGTTCTTTAACTTTCTTTTTGATGACATCAAATAACGTCTATTTTATAGCATCATTTATCCTATGTTATTAATCCATTTTGTATAGTTATTGCAAAGAATTGTTACTTAATCGTTTATATTTGAGAATTGTGAGTGATTGGTGAAAGATAGCAAAAGGCATGCATTCTGGAGCTTAAATGAAGATATTTTGAAGATTACTATTCTGAAGACCAATATGCCGTATCTAACAAGGAAGATACGGCGTATCCGTGCCTGCATACGCCGTATCTAGAGAGACTTAATACGCCGTATTCAAGATATGAAATGAATTTAATATTCTAGAAGATATCAAGCGTGGTCCGTAGTCCAAGAAATCCCCAATACGCCATATCCAACTCCTTAGATACACCGTATCGAACCGACTTCCAGACCCTATAAATATGAAACTCAAAAACGAGTTTTAGGTGTGCTAAATAATATTCTCGATATCTAAACCATAA
>BQNB010150038.1:0-16092 GCA_026074375.1 Tanacetum coccineum
TCATTTGATACGGTATTTGTTTTCTTTAACTTTTAAAAAATTTGAATATATTAAGGTGTTTTGTTTTATTTTGTCGGTTGGTTTTAGTGTGACCTAATCTTTATACTCGCTATTTGGTCCATAGAATATTCAATTGGAGATACCCGATAACCGCGGGGAAACCCGAAAAACCGATGGATAATATTAACCGGGTACCCAACGGGTAACGAGGCGGGTACGGATGTGGATATTATAAATGGGTGCGGGTACACTAAAACCCGCCTCGAACCTGACCTATTGCCATCCCTATATGTATGTGTGTGTGTGTTTGTGTATATATATATATATTAGGATCCTCCTCATCTCCTCTGGATCAGAGTCTGTAATGTATCTTGGTGAGTCGGTAGTGGGTGAGACAACAGCAGGCAGTGGCTTCTCCTCAGTTGGAAACACCTCATCCTCCGGTGGCATAAACTCCAGATATACAGGCTCAGGAACAAACTCTGGTGAAGGTGGTGCCTGCTCTGGCTCCTCAGGGCCAGGCACATAATCCGGTGATGGTGGGGCCTGAAAAGCGGCCACCACATAAGCATAAGGGTCCTCTGGCATCATGGGCAGTCCATGACTCCCGGAGATCCTATGTTTGACAGATCCTCGAACGGACTAGATACCTCCGTGTAAGTAACCGTGGAATCCTCTGAATCCGACATGACAATATCTGAAAATCAAAAGTAGCTATATAATATAATATTTTAGACGTCTTATTGTAATATACTTAATATATTATAAACACGTATATCAATTATGAATGCATCTAGTCTAACCAACTAATGCAACAAATGTATGTATGTCCCGTGAAAACCCCTTTTGTATGAATGCAATGTTTGAAAACGGTTATAGTCCAAGTAAAAACATTTGACCTAGTTCTCTATAACCTTGGCTCTTGATACCAATCTGTAACACCCCTAAATTGGGTCGCAGCGGAATATGGGTCTGGGGGTGGTACTTCATAGATCAATAGCACAAGATATATATAAGAACGACCATTTAAAACCGATACATTGGATTTAACAAATTGTTGTTACATAAGTCTGAAACTTCACTTGTTCATTGTTCAAAATACAAAGATTTTAGTCCATAACAAATATATCCCCAAAATGTAATGCAACCAAATCTTTAATGCATATGACTTCCAAAATAACGACCACCAATGTATCCCTTGTCTTGTACCTCATTGATCTCCTGAGAAAACATTGCTTAAAACGTCAACAATAATGTTGGTGAATTCATAGGTTTGTAAAATGTATAATGTAGGACCGCAAGATTTCCCCATGATAATGCAACAAATGCAAACATCATAAAATGTAATTACATTTCCCTAAGCTCATGACACTGAAGCTCGACATGTATGAATTGCAATATAAATTGCCAACATTGCCCGTGATGATGTTCTAACCCGCAACATCCCAAGTCCGACATGGTATACGTCCGTTGTCCGGCAAACCGGCACAGTGAGCATGACTCACCCGGACGGGGATGTCAATCCCAAATAGATCTATTTATAACATTCGCGCTCACAACAAGTAATTGACAGTTCATGATAATGGGCTCAGAGGGTTATCGCTACTTAGGCAAACACGTAATCGTAATGTAAAAATGTCCACTTGCGTCCAATTTGTAAAACATGCATATGTTTCTCACCCAAAAACTTGTAAATCATTATAAATGTAAAACGTAGGGCTATGAACTCGCCTTGAGTGAATGAATCGATAATGTAAATAACTAACAGAAAATGCGTCACGAATACGCTCGAATGCAACCTAATTAATTATAAGTCGTATACTAAGTACTTTGAATAACTAATACCGTATATAATTCTATATAGCTACATCACCATCTAATTGTATTTGTGAAATCATATTTATAAAGTAATAACGTTTATAAATATCTCTTTAGTAAAAATGGCGTAACTTTCTCGTTTTAAGTCCGTTTCGTACGTTTCTTATGTCCACGCTTTCGTATTAAGAAGAGTTATCAAAATATTACATTTTCATATTTTAAGTCCTCTGGTGAACAGTACTTTTTACTGTTCATGCACTTTTATAAATTTATTTTTATAAATTTAATTAGCGTAAACCTCGTAAAAGTCATATCTTATTCGTTTTAACTCCGATTTTAGTGATTCTTTCGAGCACGTCTTCGTAATTAAAAGTTTTATCTAACTAATGTATTTTCCAAAATGTATCTGAGATGAATAGTGATTTTTACTGTTCATAGTTTATAAAATTATTTTTATAAACTTTAATTATCGTAAACATGAAAAATCCATAACTCCTTCGTTATTGATCAAAAAATTATGATTCTTAATGTTTTGAAATCCAAAAAATATGTATTGTTTATGAAAAATAACCAATCATTTATATCAGAGGTGAATTGTAATAAGTTTTTATAAAATTTCTTTTATAAAAGCGTTTATTATCGTATAACTTGCAAATGCCGTATCTCCTTCGTTATAAATCGGTTTTTCGAGTTCTCTACATGCCTACGATCCTTGTAACATGTAGTATTTTATAAAAATATAAAATATATACTTTATATTCGAATTTAAAACAACAACTTTTGATCATTTTGTTAAAATGTGTTTAAAACTTGTTTTTATAACTTTTTAGTTTAGTCACTTTGTTACAAGTCCTCTACAACAACTTATACCACATGTCTTACATACTTAAGGTCCTTAGTCCATTATTTATCCAAATATTGTCCATGATAACAAAATATCATATCACGTCTACCTATAAACTTATTAAGTAACTTTTTAAACCATTAACCTATTTATACTTTATATAAAATAACCAACACTTGAATAATATTTATACTTCCATTACAATCATGTAGTTAACATCCATATAACATATGTAAAAGTATATCAAACCATAATCAAGTGTAAAAAAGTCCATTTTACATGTTAATAAGTTTCTTAGATGGTGATTCACTATATAAACATAATATACATATGAAATCACAAATGTAATTAGTTTATGGTTTTTAGATAGCTTAATATGATGTAGGATGATGAACAACAAGATCTAAACCCTAGTTTAGATATTAAACCCAAGCTTCCAAGATTATAAACCCTAAATTCTAAATGAAACCCTAATCTTAAACCTTTCTTGATTAACCCTTGCAAATGCTAAACCAAGCCTTCAAACCTTCTTGTAATACCTTAGATATGATGTAATATCACTTGTATACTTGTTACTTAAATTTTTTATGGATTATTTAGTGTGTGTGGAGTTTGGCCGTGGCCTAGAGGAGAGAAAAATAGAGGTATTGTGTTGTTTTCACTAAGGAAATATGAGAAGTGTGTTATATGTTCTAGTGGTGCATGTATATATATTAAGAGCTAGTCAAGTTTACTATTAAAAGTGGTCAAGACTTAGGTTGGACAAGATGAGGGTTTTTAGGAAGTCTTTTGGTTAGTTTTAATGAGATTCATGTTGTACAGGCTCAAGTTGGTCATTTGTGTGCTCATTGTCCCCTTGGGACAATGTTTCTATCAGAAAATCAAGGGGGGGGATGAACTAGTTGGTGACTTGATCTTTTATAAATATCTAGTATAACATGAAGTATTAAGATGTAAAGGTTAAATATAAATGTAATACTTGTAAATTGTATTGTTTGGTTTATTTACTTTATTTTCAATTCGGCCAATATGATTACATAGGTGAAGTTTTATAAAATTTTGAGCATTAGGTATAATAATGGGTATTTGTTGAAGCGTAGATAAGTTTTGGTGGTTCCCGGAATGCCTAAACGTATTTTATCGCAAAACGTAAACACTTTACGTAACCAATAAAAATAAAATGTGCAAATTTAATAATTATCCTCTAAATAATTATCTAACACTTGCTTGACGTAAACATTTAATTGTTTGATGTCCGTTTACGTTGAATGGTAATTTTTAGTTTACGCCGTTTAACTTAACGATTAAAATTAAAAGCAACCGCGTACGAGAATAAAAATAAATAGTGAAATATATAACATCGTACAATTACCTAAAATACGGATTGTTACATAAGTAACCCATATTCATCTCTCCTCCTTTTTCCAGCTCCTCTTTTAACAATAATAGTTTCTTACAGCCCTAAATGGTAACTGACTTGAGCTTCTGCCCTCCTCCCTTTGAGAAGTAGGAGACACATGTATGTGAATCACAATCCTATATATCCAATGTCTCAATGTTGCTTGGACAACTTAAATGCTTAAAATTATCACAATCGAATAGCTCTATCGAGCTAAGAGATGTTAGGAGGTTACTCCCATAATTGTACTCCTCCTCATCTTTCTTAAATAAACTCACCATGTTTTTACAATATGTTACTTTCAACTTCCTTAAATTTACAAGAACCTTGTTACATGCTTCTGCTTCTTTTGATTCCCACAAATATCTTATTTAATCACAGATTTCCAATTCTTCAACTGCCTTAAGATCCAATATAATACCCCTTCACACCTCATTAGTAATCCCTGAAATAGAACGTATATTCAACACTCCGACTGATAGAGCTACACGAACAACACTTCCCAACACACCATCACCACATCTAGCAATTGTCAAAACCCTTAATGAAGGTAATGCTTCAAGTGAGACTTCAAGCAAATTTGACCAGCCTTTTATACAAAGCTCTTGAAGGAATGGAAACACTTTATCTCCTTTAAATGAGAATTCAACTAAACTAGGACAACATTCAATATGCAGCTCTTTTAGGCATGGAAACACTGCATCTTTAACAACTCTAGTAGTACTTCTGCCATTGGTTGACCATACTTCCCACCCCCACATAACTTCAAAACTTAGAACTTCAAGTGAAGGAAATGAAACACCATTCCTAAGAAATTCTGAACCCATAACTTTTACATTATCTATGCCTTAAATAGATAACTCCTAAAGGGATGGTATTTGCCCAAATATTTTAGCCCATGCCAAAACAAGGTACTAATCATTTTATATATACTCACTAAGTATACTACATTAAGAATATATAAACTGATTAGTACCTTGTTCTAACATGGGCTAAAACATTTGATTTTCCATTATATTTGTGTTTTGCAAGATTATCTATATGTGTGTTTTGTCACTGATGACTTAATTTACATGAATGTGACTCAAGATCATCCATGTGTATGTTTTCAGGATTATCTATGGATTTACCAACAACTTTGGCAAGTAAATCAAAGCAAGATTTACTTATTGTTTTTTAAAAAAAGAAACAAAACAGTTGAAACAAAAAAACACAACTTTGTGAGACTTATTGATAGAGAATCTGACATAACAATCTAAATTTAGACAGGTTTTGTTGCATGATAATGAAATATGGGTTGATTAAAAAAATGAGGATATATGAATTGTAAGTTTGGCATATGTAAGTTTTACAAAAAATTAAAACATTCGAATACCTAATTTCGGATATCCGAATATATAAAACCATTATATGAAACTTTAGATATTCGAAATTCTTATATCATATTTTCGCTATAGCCCTCTGAAAGGTACACTATCAAGTACAACCAACAAAGTGTATACTTTCAAGTTCATTTGCCTCATCCGTCATCAAAATATTGGTGTTAGGATATGATGTTTGGTTCTTGTAAAACATGAACATGATGATAATGACATGTCATAAATGTGCAGACTAAGCTTAATAAATTGAGCATACGAACACAAAAAGAAACAATTAAGTACGTATTTGAGAGATATTTGCATGATTTAAGGGGTTAAATGATCCCGAAAAAGTGCATAAAATGACAGCTCATCATGTCCCCCCTTGTTCGTCCGCCCCTCTCCCCCTCACAAACCCATACCAAACTTTTTATTCACTATATTATCCACCTTTACCATCTTTACTTACTATAATTTCTCCGCTAACTACAAAACACACTATTAACCAAATCTATTATCCATTCCCTAATTTGCATTCTTTTATCCAATTCTCCCTAATGACCATGAGGTTATTTTACTAGCTGGTTAATAAGGTGCTAACTCTTCCACAATATAAACACACCACCTAACTCATTAATCACGTTCACTTCACAAAAATAAAATATCTCTCTTTCCTATCCTCTCTTATCCGTGGCAAAAAAAGGGCACAAGAACAAGATACAAGTTTAGGTAATAGCTTATTCGAAGCTTAATTGTTAAGGGTTTTGGAAGCTTGGGTTATATATACATAATTATGGTTTCTTAGTAGTAAACTTGAGTTTATAATTCACTAATCACTCTCATTTTCAAGTAAGTATTTCATACTCATTTCATATATATATTTTTGTTTCTATAAATATATCATACATGTTCATATCTTCATGTATCGTCATCTACATATAAAAATATCATCACCATATTTGTGTAAAATGTTTTCTAAAAGAAACTAGCATAGATTTTAACTGTGTTCTTGAATAATATTATGAGTTGGATGTTAAAAACACGGTTATACACTTAATACACACATGTTCTTGTTCTTTTATATGCTATTTGATATTAATATGGCTTTGTTGTTAAAAAGGTTGTTTATGAAAGAAAACTAGTTAAAGATGTAACATATGTTTATGTTCTTGTACAAAAAAAACCTCTTTTTATCTCTCTCAATATGGCGACTCATGTGTTTCATCCTATATCTATATTCTGATTCGATCTACAGCCTCTTTTTGATTCTTATTAGTGATAACGATCATGTTGTGGCTGATAATCGTTTGATTTGTTGCTATAACTAGTTCTTTATTGGCGATAGATCATTTAGGGCTTTAGATTTCGATTTTCCTTGTTTTAGGGTTTAAACGTGTGCCTTCATTTTTGACGATCCCTTTTCTTTTAATTTCTTTATTTGTGCAAATATTACGATGTTTAAATTAAATAAATCCTTTGGTTTAATAATGACAAACAAATAACTTGTAATACATAACATAAAATGCGCAAGTTACTCGTAACCACAACTCATCAACGCATACCACATCAACACCTCTTGACATCTTGAGTCCACTCATGCTTCAACAAAAGGTACGAATATGTTTGTTATGTTGGATTATGATCAACCCATTTAACAAACCGTTAAGAATGATTAAAATACATTTTAGAGTCACCAAGTATTTAGAAGGTCAATCATTCTTTCTCAAACCTCGTTTTACATTTCATGCAAAGTATGAACACCTTTTTATAAACTACCAAAACTCATTTTGTCATGCATACTAAAATAATCATTTGCATGAACTCATCTAAGTTTACTTTCATCACCACTAAACAAATGCTTTTAAGTAATCCCTTACTAAATAATGACTAGTTGCATTAGTAAATAAGACAAAATAGGATTAACCATTTTAGGAAACAAATCTTATAAGATATTTTCATATCTTGCAAATCTTTCTATTTTAGTGAATAAGATAAAATAGGATTAACTATTTTTGGAAACAAATCTTGTAAGATATTTCTATATCTTGCAAATCTTTCTATTCTAGTGATTAAATTGATTTTCCTTCTAGAACAATATCCAATCAGATTTTATAAGTACATTAAGGATTTAAGCAAAAGATTTGAAAAGATTTTTTACAATTTTGAATTTGGTCCGCGGATCCACGAATCTACCTAAATACACATACGAACCCACCATACCTGGATCCATGGATTTGAAAAACGACCAGATTTGGTTCTTCTATAAATACCACCCATTTGCATATTTTTTAGCATCTCTTTTCACACCTTTTCTCTCAAATGTTTTCACACATTCAAGGATCATTTTAATCAAGTTTTTACAACATGAAAACACAATTAATCATGTCTTTAAAACCTCACTAACCCTTGATCATAGTGCTTCTAACTTTCATTGTTGCAAGCATGTTTCTACATGATTATCCATACAAGCAAGCTTAGAGATCTTGCCACCCTCATCCATCACTACCACATATATGAAGATCTATCACAACAAGCAAATAGACTTGTCATCTTCATCAATAACATCATGCTTAGTGATCTTGATGTTTAGATTATGCTTTTACATCCAATTGACATTTATGTCTTGGTTAATCATTATACACATTTGTGTATCATTCATTATACAACAAACTAGATGTTAGTTGGTTTATGTGTTTAGGCCATAAAACACAAGGTTTGTTATGTTGTGCCATAAAACATATAGGGTTTGGTTGTACCCGAAGAAGGACTCGGTATTTAGATTTGTACCGAAAAAACTTTAAGCGACGTTAGGTTGGTTCTACCTCAAAGTAGGACTCGGGATTTAGCTTAGTACCAGATAAAGTGTAAGCAACGTTGTATGGTTTTCTCCGCCTAAAAGGAGCTTGTTGATCTAGTGAAGTAACTCTCAAGTTGGGTACTCGAGAAGTGAAGTAGGGCAAAGAGGAGCTTTGTAGCCGAACCACTATAAATCATCGTGTTTGGTTTGCGATTTCTTTTAGTTATCGCTTTACATTTATATTTGCTTTTATCGCTTTATATTTATATTTGCATTGCGTCTATGTTTGTGTTATATATTGTGATGTGGTGATATGCTTTGTTTTATGCTCTTTAATATACTTATTGTAGTAGAACTATTATGGACACCTTTCATATTACGTCATACTTGATTGGTTGTATGATACAAAAGTTTTAAATTTTCAATAGAAACGTATTCACCCCCTCTACGATTCCATAATTAGTATCAGGAGTCACGTCTCTCTAATTTTCAAAACAAATTATTTTTAAAATAAAGTATGGTCCATGTGTTAAATTTCCTATCAAGCGACACATAATATGAAAAGTTCTTTTTTGTTTAGTACTTACAAATTTTCATGTGAAATATAATGTGTTATATTAGCTTGAAGGTCTTCTAACGAATTCCAAACAAATAGAATAATGTGACTAAAAGTGAAATAAAAGTTTCTACTAAAATATCACCTGTTCACGGATCCACGGATCCACCAAAACTGGATCCGTTCATGAAGATCCGTCGGTGGCATTTTCAGTTTTTGTCCAACTTCAAAATTTAGAAAATCAACCATGCGTCGGATTTCGATGATTCAAGAACTAATTTTGAAGGATTTTAAATGTACTTTCCAATGGAATAGGTCTCAAATATTTACTCAAATTTTAAACTAGTCAAATTGACTTTGTTTTAAGCGCAGAAAGTTTCTTTTGACTTTTCCTTTCGAGTCAGGCACTTCTAGTTGGCATCCCATTGAAAGTTGGTGTATTTTATTATTAGAAAGTAAATGTCTTTTTCAAATTTACTAATGGGGAAGAAACTACTTTATTTATAATAAAATTAAGCTTTGTGTACATTGTTATATTATAGACACAAAACGAAGTATAATATTTTTGTGTGTTATGGTTTGAAATTCTGTTTTTAGTGAAGTGACGATCATCATCGATCTCACAAGACTTGTAATAGTTAGACAATATTAAGCGTGTAATAGTTAGTCTGATAGGCTAGTTAGTTAGTCATAATATTGTAAAGTCCAAGTCCGACCCATGAAAGCCCATAAGAAGGCCCATGGCCGACCCTTGGAGACTATATATAAAGCCCTCGCTACACATAGAGAGGGTGTGAGTGTGTGTTTCTAAGTGTGAAATAAGAGAAATCCTTTTAAGTTTATCCAAGCACCTCTACCATCTTTCTTCTTCCTCTTTTCTCCATTTCGTGTGAATTTGATATCCTCTAATTGGTATCAGAGCTATGGTTTTATCTTGGGATCATTAGAGTTGTGGTTGTGTTGGTTAAGCTTATAGGATTCAGCTTATTTTTTATTTGCTTATTTGAGATTAAAAGCTTGAATCTTTCTCTCTAAAAACCATCTCTAAAATATTTGAAAAGTTTTTTCTTGCAAATATCTACAAAAAAATCTACCAAAAAGTGTGTTTTTTTAGCTATATTTTCGAAAATAAAAGTGGTATAATTTTTGATGTTAAAAATGTCAAAGTTATGGTTTTTATGTTAGATGTAGCTTAGATATAATTAGTTTTGCAAAAAAAATATCAAGAAAAAACGTTTAAAATTGTGGGTTTTAGGAGTTTTTGTATGTTTGGTGCGTTTGGTTATTTTTTTGATATTTCAGCGATTTGCTAGTTGAACTAGCGGTTTGCCACATTTTATTTAGCGGTTTGGCTAGTCGAGTTAGCGGTTTGGCACTTTCTGTCTAGCAGTTTAGGTACTTGAACAACGATTTGGCACTTTGTGTTCAGCGATTTGGCACATAGTTTAGCAATTTGGTTGTTTGAGCTTAGCGGCTTGGCAGGTTCTCGTCAGCGATTTGAGTATTCTTATTTAGCAATTTGGTAGGTTAACCTAGCGATTTGATCACCAAAGTTCCAGCAATTTGAGTATCTAAATCCAACGATTTGGCAAGCTTCAAATAGCGGTTTGAATATTTTTTCTAGCGATTTGGATGTATTGAACATGCAATTTGATCCAGTGTACTAGCGATTTGGTAACCTAAGTCCAACGGTTTGAGCTCAATCTATCAATGATTTGACTCAATAATTCCCGCAATTTGCAAACACCTTATCCAACGATTTGATCAAGTCAATCCATCGGTTTGATACTTTTTATAAGGCGATTTATCAAAACACTTTCAGGCGATTTGATAAATGTTTATCACACGATTTGATTTAAAAAAGAAGAGTTTTTTGGCGGGAAAACTTGAACTTTATAGCTTATTTTTACGTCAAATTTAAATTTTGGTACTACAGTGAAAATTTTGGCCTAAAATTCAAAGATTTTGGACGAAATTCAAATTTTTATGGTTAAAATTAACGTTAAAATTATTAAATTTCAATTTTTTTCCTAAACATTAGAATTGAATTCTAAAGAGAATTTCAAATTTTAGCGTAAAAAAATTCTAAAATTAATTTTTGGATGGAAAAAATCGTGTGTTATCAGTTTGAACCACACAACACTTCATTATCATCGAAAAGATCCACAAATCAATTTCACACATCAGAATTCAATGGAATCATCAAGTTCAAATTTAGAAGAGAGGGAATTGCAACAAATGTAACTCAAAGAGAGACAATTGCACTCAAAGTGCATGGCTTGGTTTAAGGAGCTCAAGATACACTTTGAATTTCTCTATAATAACAGCCTTTCAGTGGGTAGAAACATGAGACCATATGAAATTACATTTTGAATATTCTTTCAAGAAGAGTATGAGACTTTTAGAGTGAAGATGTACCCCAATTTGAATCAACTACAATGGCAACTTAAAAGAGAGAATCTTCATTCATCAAATCCAAAGACTCATCTTGATGTACTCAGAGCACCATTGAAGAAATTTTTTGACTTGAAAGAGGTGAATGCTTTGGATTTTAAAAATAAATGCTAGCAAAATAACTTCAAAGATTATACGAGACGCAAACCTAAAACTTACAGACGTAATTTACTCCGATCACTGGATGTACTTGACAAGCTTATTGATGAAAGATTACTTAAATAAAGAGAATTACGGATGAAAGAAAGAGAAGTTCAAGCAATTCAGGAGATTGAAAAATGGCTGAAAGAAAGAGAGATACAACAACAAAAGATTTTGGTCACTGAGGGTACAACATTGGAGGCTAATTTGAGCACTAACGGTACAACATTAGATGCTAGTTTAGTCAATGAGGGTGCAACATTGGAAGCTTGTTTGGTCACTAAAGGTGCAACATTGGAAGCTTGTTTGGTCACTAAGGGTATAGAAATGGATAATAATTTGGTCGTTAAGGAAAGCACAGTTGACTCCAGTACATCGTCAGAACAATTGAATGAATGCAACCGTTCAAGAAGGGATGCAGCAGCTCAGAGAATGAAAACAGAAGTTTTGACGATGAAAGCAGCAATTCAGGGAATGATGCGGATGCTGATATTAGACCTTCATATGATAGTGACACAATGACTGAGGTACATTATTCAAATAATGATACATTTGAAAATATGTTTTCTCATGGGATACAAAATCATGAACAACCTGAATCTATACCTAACACATATGTGGTGAATGAGAATAATAGTAATATTATTTCTAATATACCAAATATGGATCCAGATAGAAATAAGGAAGAACATAATTATGTAGATGATGAGAAACAACATGCCTTCTTTGCTTCCTAGATCAATAACCTCAAATGTGATGTTGAAAAACGTAATAAGGTTAATCGTGAAGCTCAACAAGTGAATGCCTTATTAACAAACGAGCTTGAGAGATATAAGGAAAAAGAAAAACATTTGCTACATACGTCTAAGCCAAGAGGACCGTGAAATTCGTCAGGTTTTGATATGCTACAATTATTCTTTATTGTATCTGAATGTGTTTTGGTATTTAGTTATTTAAATTTTGTTTTGATTATTTTCCGAACAATAAAGAAACCATTATGACAAAAAACACGATACACAAAAACGCGCCGCAACAAAATGCGAGTATCAAAATCTTGTTACATCTAAAGCGATAACACCAAAATATCTAAAATGCTTTGACTCAATATTTAACCAAGAACATAATTACCACCTTTGTCTCACTTAAATGATTTTTTTTTCTTAAAGCTTTTAGAAAATAAAGCTACGAGTATGTTTAATGAAAGTAGCAGTATAAGTGAACATTAGTAATGACAGTACTTGTAAGCAATATCAATGAACAACATCAGTTTTTTCTATAAAAACATTTGATAACGTAGTTGTAGGTTTAATCAAAATGTGTAAAACAGCTCTTAAATGATCAACTTTCCTAATTGCTACTTCATTTAGCGTTATAAAATAAACATTTCAAAAAAACAAATAAAGTTATTTATTATTAAACAAAACGAGCATTAACGAGCACAACGCTCACCGCTAACTGTGTCACCGCTCTTATATGCTTCTAAATGCTTAATGTCAAATACACACCATAAAGGTAACCGCTCACTGCTCTTCTATGCTTCTAAATGCTCGACGTCAAACATACACCACGTTTAAAGTATGGTAATGAAGTTAAACGAGGATATAAGCCCGCACTTCACTACGGGGTGTTTGAAAATAACAGACTATTATATGCGCGGAATTAAGGACATAAGCATTAGTTTTCAAAATCTTATCATTATAGATGTAGCTAATACATGTATAACATTAAGCCCTTATAATCTCAATACATCTGATTGGTGTTAATATATATATACTTTGCATATAACCAAAGTAAGTTGCAGGACAGGGCTACTCAAAATCCCAATCAAAAAGGAAGTATTTGCCTTAACCTGAGTGCAGGCATGTGAAATGATATATGAAATGATAACTCACTTTCTAATGAAAGAATTCCCAATCCATCTCCTGTTAGACCTTGGTTATTAGATGTTAGAGACTACGTGTTAGGTTGCGTCACAGGTGTTCCATTCTCCTGTACAAAAGAGTAAGAAAACCATGTTAGATTGAAGATGAACATGTAGCAAAGTAGACAGAGGATGCGATGATTGTCCCTACCAACTTTTTAGGTAAAGATAGTCAGTGTCGAGTATTGACTGATTATAGTATGATTTGTGATGTTTTTATCTATACCTGAACAATGAACATGGATTTGCGTGGGATTATCATATAATGCCTGATGTGTTGTAGTGTAGGGTTGTTTTTTATATGATTCAAGTTTTAAATTTATATTTTGCCGACTCAACCAAAAACAACACTTTAACGGGCAGTATACCCGATCGGTAGTAGTTTCGTGGTAAGTAGGGTGTCGATCACTGAGAGCGAGGTTAAATCTATCAATTTAATTAATATCTTGGTTATCTAATCTATGTTAATTCTATTCTAATCCTATGTTAAACCTATGTCAGTCTAAATCCTAATTCTAATGGAAAAGGGGGGTTTTCAGCCTGAGAGACTGGCACGGTTTGGTTGGTGACTACAATCAATTCAAGAAACTATTACCCACACAAGCTAATTAACAAAAGATAAAAGAGCGGTCGAACCTTATATAAGAAAACTGTATTAACCATTATTAATCCGATTAGAACGTTGGTTTGTTTATTTAGTGCAATGATTTCTTCTCTCGAGGTGGCATATCATTCTTAAGACTTAGGCGTTACATCATCCTAAGACCTAGACACGTTAATTCTGTCACAATTAAAGCATCCGCATAAAGCATCCTTATTTGCTGATTATAATCTATCTTAGGGATTACAATAATGGTGATCTTGTTAAACCCTAGCTCATAGAGACTTTACCAACTTACCGCTTAATGGAAATCTATACACTAGTATTCCACTTGTCCAACTATCCAATGGAATCAGAACGTTATTTGTAAAATTATCTAGGTCACCTGCTAGTCAACACGTTCAATAAACCATTGGCAATATCCAATTAACTAGTTAAGCCCGAAGCGTATCCTAGACACAGACTTAGAAGGACAATATTTGTGTAACTATTATTCTAGGTGTATAAATTACTATATGGAGAGCTATCCCAGACTCTAGATCCGCTTGGTCCACTTAGCTAGATCTAGTTGAATGATAGGTCGCATACAAAAGCGCGTAAACAAGTATAAATTGATAAACATAAACAAGCATACAACGATAAATCAAGAAATCGATATAAACAAATACCAAACATTCAGATCTTCATAATAATGGCTAATACCCGAAGGTATTAGCCTTCAAACATCATAATAAATACAAGAGTAATAATTTAGCCAAGGTAAACTAACCGAGTTAATGAATGATACCAAAATCTGAATGATTACAAAAGGATAAGAAATTACGCATTATCTTCTATGGATTGGAATGCGTTGCAAGTCCTCTTCTGCGCTTTTTCTCCTTTAAAAATCAACTTTTATGGTTTAGGTGTCGAGAATATGGTTTAGCTCACTTAAAACTCCTTTTTGAGTTTTCTATTTATACTGTCTGGAAGTCAGATCGATACGGCGTATCCAATGGGTTGGATATGGTGTATCAGGGGTTTCTTAGAGTAGGGACCACACTTGATATCTTTCAGAATCTTCACATACTATATCTTCAATACGGCGTATTGATATTCTCTGGATATGAAGTATTGAGCTTGTTTCCTTCGTGGTCTTTGGTGAGTGCAGGCACGGATACGTCGTATCTTCCTTGATGGATACGGCGTATTGATAGTCAGAATCATTAATCTTCAAAATATCTTCGTTTAAGATCCAGAATGCGCGCCTTTTGCTAATATTCACCAAGTACTCCAAAATTACTACAATTCTTAAATATAAACGATTAAGTAACAATTCTTTGCAGTAACAATGCTGCTAATGAAGAAGTTAGTACTGCTGAGTTAGTTAGTACTACTTATGTGATTTGTATGAGATATTTTGGTAAAATATATGTATAAGTTATTTGTTTAAGAAGATTTGATATACTTAGGAAAGTATAGTAAGCCGACTAGGGATCCTTGGTGTATAAAAGGAGGTCCTAAGGCATAGAGTTCTAAGTACCAGTACTAAACCAATACGAGTCATTCATAGAATTATCATAGCTTCACGGTCTTTGTAACCCTAATACTTTGAGAGTATTCGTATTATTTGCTTAATAATATTGGAGCTTTTATGTTTTGTTGAATTATATGTTCATTATGTTTACTGTTTCATAAAAAATTCTTCTTCATATTAAAGATTAGATTCCGCATAATCTTTAATACACTCAAACATAAATTTTATTATAGTTGTGTTAGATTTATCTTATATAACTAAACCTTATACCAGCTAAGGAATTTGATCTATTAAAGTGGGATCAACAAGTGGTATCAGAGCTTGTTGAGAAGTTGTGATCTAGAAGAATCCGTTTGTGTACACAAGATCTTGCTAAGAAGATATGGATCAAGATTCTGCACACATGGTGGCTGCATCCAAAGTTCTCATGCTCAAACCGGGTGAGTTTGAGTTATGGAGGATGAGGATTGAATAATACATCCAGATGATAGACTATGCACTATGGGAAGTCATAAAGAATGGTGCAACCTTACCAAAAACAACAATTGTGGAAGGTAAAGAGCTAAAAGTACTTTAATGATGGTCATTCCTAATGAACATTAGTTAAAATTTAACTCTATTAAGGATGCTAAGAAGTTGCTGGAAGCTATTGAAAAGAGATTTGGTGGGAATGAAGCTACTAGAAAG
>BQNB010150039.1:0-16092 GCA_026074375.1 Tanacetum coccineum
CTAAGTATTCTACCAGTAGGAACTAAATTTAGCCTACTAGGACTAACTATGATAATAACCTTACCAGCAGGAACTACTACTCTACCAGTAGGAACTACATAGCTACTAGTAGAAACTAAGTATTACAAATATTCCTAACAGTCCCTCATAAGCAACACCACTTCGAGTAGTGATTGCTTTCATCTCACCCTTCGGGTTTGGGATTGTGTTACTCGGAAAAGTACCCGAAGTTGAGGCTTGGTTTTGAAACAATCCACAAATCATGTTTTGCAAATTATTTTGGAAAGTGGTTTGTTGATTCATCATGACAGATTGTTGAGATTTTATCGTGTTCTAAATTTCATTCTTAAGGTCTCCTTTCAACGAGTTGATTTGACTTTGCATATTCCTCAACATCTGATCATTATTCCTCTTGTAACTTGAAAAATCATTTGAAATTTCTTGTTGAACTTGATTATTAGGCACTTGAAAAGGTTGATTTTGAAATCCTTGGTTTTGAAAATTTGGAGCATGATTATTTTGATTTTGAAAACCTTGATTTCCATGAAAATTATTCCCCCGATTAAAATTATTCCCTTGAACATGATTCTGATTAAACCTATTTTGACCATTGTTTTGCACCGGAGCAAAACCTGGTGGTGCCATTTGATTACTAACACGGTTTGGAGGGTTAACTTGATTGTAAGTACCCGTAGTCGCACAAACACTAGCCTGATTGTTATCGGTAGCCGGACAATTATACCAAGAATGAGCACCACCACAAGTAACACAAGATTCCTCAACCGCTTTAACCGGAGCGGGAGTGACAACTTTTTTAGAAACAATCTCGACTAAGGTCGAAAGTGATTCCGCCATGCTTTCGATTCCTCATCCGTTTTACTAGAAGTAGCATTCATCCTAGAAGCATTTGGTTTATTTCGTGAATAACGTACTTTTGATTTGTTCTCAATTATGTTTAAAGCCTCTCTAGTCGTTTTACTCAAAAGATTTCCACCCGCAGCGGCATTTAAGGAGTCTTGTTCATTGTCGTTTAAACCATTGTAAAAGGTATCAACTTGAGTTAACTCCGTAAATCCGTGATGAGGGCATGCTCTAAGCAACTCCTTAAATCGTTCCCAAGCTTCACTAAAAGTTTCCTCGAATTTTTGTGTAAAACGAGAAATTTCATTCTTTAAGTGAGTGGTTTTCGAAGGAGGAGATAAATTGGTTAAACGAACTTGGTTTACGGGATCCTCCCCAAGTCAGATTGCATTTGGTGGGTTCTTTTAGTGCCAAGTTTTAGTGGCTCCCATCGAGCGATTATGGAACATCAATAAGCTTAATCAATCGTTAGGACATTCCTAATTCTCGTATAAGTGAGGAAATCCTTTTGAAACTATTAATATGAGCATGAGGATTATCGTTTTCACGTCGTAAAATGGGTTAGCTTGAACCAACTGAAGCAAATTCGTCTTAATCTCAAAATGATCGGCATTGATTTCTGGTAAAACAATAGCTTCTCCGTACCCTTCCGTGGGGGCACGGAGTAGCTCCTCCATGGTACGTTCTGCCATAGGTGCAACAATAGTTCGAATCTCGGGTTCGACTATGTTAGAAACTTGTCTTCTCCGACGTCTTAGAATTGTGACGTTTAAATTATTAGGATAATTAGAACGTCTAGTGCGCATGCACTATGAAAATGAAAATAGAAAAATAATAAAAAATATTTTTGGTTTTTCTAAAGTTTATTCACAATCTAATTTTAACGGACAACGAGAAAGACAACTTGAACCAAATAATCAAACTTACTTCACGGTAGCTCTTAATTTTTTTTTAAGGTGAGCCGTATCTCGTAAGTGACACAAATGGTAAGTTTTTAAATCTTAAATTCGAGTTGGGAACTTATTATGGATAATACCTCAATTGAAGGTATTATTTGTTGGTGTTCTTTTACCAACTTTGTAACTTTTTTAAATTGAAAGAGCAAATATTTTTGTATTTTTGTTTTTAAACTTCTATTTATACTAAAAAGAAAAGAAAAATATTTTTATTTTTATTTTTATTTTTTTTATTTTCTTAAAACCGTAACTTTCAAAAATGAAATGTTCTCCAAAACACGATCAACAAACTTCAAACGAGAGAATCGTAACACACTTCCCTGGCAACGGCGCCAAAAATTGATGTAAATCAACTATACGTATATATAATATATCAAAGTATTTATAGAAATATACAAATAATCCTTGAGGACAAAGATTAAATGCAATTTAAACACAAAAATATATATAATATAATACGTATATCCGGTAAGTGATTACTGGGTCGTATCCCAAAGAAATGTGAATTGATACCCTCGATTCAGCTTGGACAATGATTTGAACGATTTTCAACTTTTTGATTGATTTTCTAAGACTAAAAACAATTAAAACAATCAAATGCAAGAAAATTAACTAAACACGCGGACGAAAAACGGAAATAACAAAATAAACCTTATTTAGCACCTTAACCTAGAATTTGAATTAATAAATCTTTTTCTTGAGTAAAATAAGGGATTTTGACAAAATTTGAAAGCTTAACGATAAAATTTGAAAGAAATTACGAAAACGAATAACGAGAGTCGAAAACCGAGCCCTAAAAGCTAAATTGCTCAAAAATAAACTTACGAGAGTCAAACTAATTTTCCTCGAACCTTATGGATAAAAGAAATGTTCTAAAAAAGATTTTTTATTTTTTTGATTATTTTTCTTTTTATTATGATTTTTTAATTTTTTAATGAAAAATAAATGATTAAAAAATTACTATATGACTCCTTAATATTCTAGAAAAATGACAGAAAATTTCCTTAAACTATTAAAAACTAGATATATAAGCCTGAGATCGAACTTATTAAATAAGCTGTGGAATTAGCTTTGACAGCTTATAAGCTTATAAGGGAAAACAAGTATAAAGATTTAATAGTGTGAGAGTCTAACGGAAAAGACCCAAGGGCACAGCGGTAAGGAGTGGGTGTGTGTGTGGTTATAAAAGGTTGAGGTGATGAGGTCGGGGGTTCGAGTGTTGCTCACCCCCGACTTCCACTTCCCTTTTTATTTTTATGAAAAACTTAAAGAACAAAAGTTGTTAAGGACAACTTTTTAAGCAACTTTAATAAAAGAACTATAAGCTATACTCAAATTAGCTTTAAAGAGCTTATGAAAAAGCTGTTTCATGAACTTAGCTTTTAAGAGCTAAAAAAACTACTTATCACTTAATTGCTTGCACACAACTCATCTTAAGCTCAAATTCAAATCTAAAAGTTGTTCTAAAAAGATAATGATGTGTATAAGCTAATTATGAAAAGCTAAATTAACAAAGAACACTATAGGGCACAGCAAACTCAGATACTAAAACTTAAGGCTTAAACACTAAATAAACTAAATTGAACAATAAGCTATTACAAGATTTGAGCTTTTGAAAACTTAACAACCTACTTGTAAACTATTAATCCAAATCATAAAATCCAAACTTATCAGCTAGAAATCTAATTTTAAAAACTAAGATCTAGTTATTACTGTTTTTTGGACTTTTTAAGGTTTTTGATGAACTTTTACAGCTAAATTATCCTAAGAAATAAGCTAGGAATGTGAAAACAAGTTTTAAACTATCTTATCCTATATCTAAACTAAAAGCTTATTCAATTTTAAAACCTAAAACCTAATTAAGCTAGCTTAAATGCTAATGAAAAGGCAGCAGTAGTAACAACAGTTACTACTGCTGATGTAATTGACAAAATGGGCAAAACACAAATGCATGTGTCCTTAAGGGACAACCCTGCACTACACACTCTTATTGAGTGTGTCTAAACTCAACTTAAACAAGATCCAAGCTCAATGAGGCTTGGATCAAATTTTTAACAAGCAAAGGAAAAGGGGAAAAATCCCCTGGTGCAGGAACAAGTAGATTAAGCCTCTAAATGATATTAAGCTTTAACTAATCCTACAAACCTGCTCAAAACTTAATCAAATGTGAAGATCAAACTAACCAAATAATTTTGCACAATTCAGTTTGACTTTAAGAAGTCAAACTGCATTAATCCAAACACCCCTTTAACTAAGACAGTTTTCATTTTAGCTTATGAATTTGAAATCTAGCTATTACAACTTAGATACCAGATAATAACTAGCTTATAATAAGACTAATAAGCATAAACCTATAAGCTAATAAGCCAAAAATCAACAAGCTACACTAATCTACTTATTTTTGGTTTTTAATGACAATTTATAAAGGATAAGTAAAAACTAAGATTAAGACTATGAAACTAAGAACTAACAGTATTAAACTAACATATTAAGCATATATAAGCTGAAACTAACAAGAATAAGCAATTAATAAGCAAATTAAGCAGTTATTAAACTAAGAAATTAAGACAAAAAGCTAAATAAGAAACTTACTTGAGCCTTAGCTAAACAAAGGCATTAATAAGCTCAAGTGAGCAATCTACAAGCTCTGGCTTATCCTAGATAAGCCAGTATAAGTCCTTGGAAGCTCTTCCATAGCTAGCTTCCCTTCCATAAGTCCACAGTCAATAAGCAAGGGTTCTTAAGCTGAATTTAAAGTTTGAGTTGATTAAGGCTTAATTAAGCTCAATCACAAGCTTATAGACTTGTGAGAGCTAGAATGAGCTTATATGAGCTTATGTAACAGTAGCTTAACATTTGAAGAAGATTAAGAACTTATGAGTAAAAACAAGAGCTTATGACAGATTATTTTAAAGTAAAAACTCAATTTCATTAACTAAAAACTTGATTACAATATTTAAAAGGAGATTACAAGAGATTTAAATGAAAATTACATTAAGCTAAATTTACTAAGCTAAAAGCTACTTTAAGCTAAAATCGAAAGCTACCCTCCATATTGTGTGTGTGAGAATGGAGAGCTATTTATAGCCATCTTCTGAAGCTTCTAGGAGCCTGAATTTGTTGCACGCTCCTCTTGATCTCCTCCATCCATTTATCCCAATCATTGGGAGCTAAATCTCAACCCTTGGATCACTTTTGCACACACGGATTGCCAGCGTGGCAATTCGTGATGTGACAGCTTGTGTGCTTGTATTGTGAGTGAGTCAAGTGCAAAATATCCCTTTTCCTTGTACTTCTTTCATGTCCACCGTGTTATTCCTTTTGGGGATTGACCAATTAGATTCTTAGGTGACGTTTTAACCCTGCCATGCTATACTTTGACACCTGAATTGTCCTTCAATTGGGATTTGCCCCTTAATTTTGACCCTTGGTGAAAAGGTTAGGGATGATGAACAGTTAAACAACTTTTCCCGCTTCCCTTTCTTTTATAAATGATTATTTGACTGTGTTGACCCGAGTAATTTTATATAAAGGGTTTTGGGCCAGGACTTTGGATTGGGCCAGGGCTTTGGATTGGTTTTATTATAGAAATGGGGATAAGGGTAACCAGGTTTAGGGATTTGGTTTTATAAAGAGTTAACGGTTGTTAGGTTTTAAACTAACGACCGTTAATGGAATTTAGGGTTTGTTTTGTTACTTTGGATATTTTGAAGGACTGAATTGGTAACTTTGGGATTTGTCTTTTAGTGAGTTGACCATTTGACTTGTTGACCAAGTTTGACTGTAGTTTGACTAGGGTTGACTGAGAGTTGACTTTTTGACTTTGATAGCTTCCTCCCGGCTTTTTGCGTGCTCTTCCGTTCTTGTGTTCGTGTTTGCCCGGTTTTAACCGTTTTCTTGTGGTTTTTGCTTTATCCGTACCTGCATATACAAAACACAAAAACAAGCATATCTTTGCCATTTTTATTATGTTTTTGGTCTTTATTGGGTTTATTTTGATATAAAATGGATATGTGTTTTCACACATATCAGGAGGCTTCAAGGAAGTCCACTATCTAATGGAAGTCAGTATTGTGCTCTGTTTTCTCCAAAATAGCGACCATGTTGTGATAATCATAAAAAGCAAGCTTTCCCATTGAGAGTTTGATGGTTTAGGGTTCTGGGTAAAGGACGATTAGGTGAGTTGGTACTGTGGATGACTGCAATTGAGATATTATTGACTCTAAGAGGTCTAAGTTTGTGTCGAATCAAGATAAGTGAACTTTTGGGATAAAGAAATCTCAAAAGATAATAAAAGTATCTTGAAACAACAATATAATAAACCTTATAGCAAAGAAAGGGGAGAAAATATCTCAACTATTATATAAATCAGTGTAACAAACTTGTAGTCAAACAGTACCAACGGCTATATTGTTAGCGGGAAAAATTGGTCTAACAATGGAAACTATGCCAAACAGTGGAAACAAATTGGTCAAACAGTAGGAAATATTCCTAAGGGTATTAACTTATCTTCAATAATCAAAAGTAAGCCTACCATATCCATACACACACACTTGCATGAGCAAGATAGATATGCATGAATTCATGAGTCCTTTGCTCGCTATCTGACCCATGAAGAAAATTAATACACATATTCACCATTGTATCCCTATTTAACCTATTATAAAAGTTCCTTGAGTCACCACCCTACCACATCCATACTAAGTCAAATGTCTTGGCAGTATAAGTCCCTTCTCCAATAATTACACACCTAAATGTCTCAATACACATCATACACACTAGAAACGCCTAACTAGACATGAAGGTAGCTCTTGAGATCCAAATTTATGTATAACCCATGAATAAAGACTCATACTACAGTGCCTCAGAAGCTTAAGGACTCAAGGAAGTAATTTAACTAGCCTATATTGTCACAAAAACCTCCATTTACTAGTGGGGACAGTCTAAGACCGGCCATGAGTATTCTATGAATACCCTAATCCTAGAGGTTTCTTAGCCCCAACCCAAGATATATTGACTTACAGAGTGACAACATATGATGTCAGGTTCAACCTTGATGCATTATTGACATCATATAGACTTCTTCATGACATGCTCATCCTGCAATTGTTAGTCCAAAACCAAGAAAACACTAACAGTGGAAAGTTACCCCAACAAAAGGAACATTTACACTAGCAGTGCAAACTTAACAGTGGGAAAAATGACTAACAGTTGCATTTTACTCTAGCAGTACTAACACTTATTGATCTAATAACAGTGCAAATCCTATACTAATCTTTATAAAAAGCAAGAGACAAACATTTTTAGGGGTCAAGCATCCCAATACTCACAACTAAGTACTGGAACCTTCCCACATCAAAAGCTTTTGTTAAAAGATCTGCTACATTATCATCTGAATGAATATGATCCACATTAATTAACTTCTTTTCATAACAGTCTCTTATAAAATGATGTCTTATCTCAATATGTTTTGTTCTAGAGTGATAGACAGGATTTTTAACTATACAAATTGCACTGTTATTATCAATATATATCTTAGTGTTCATGAAATTATACCCATAGTCCAGCAACTGATTTTGTATGCAAAGTACTTATCCATAACTACTTGCAGCTGCCACATACCCTGCTTCAGTTGTAGAAGTGGCCACAATAGTCTGCTTTTTGCATTGCCAAAAGATCAACCTTCTACCCAAAAATTGACAACCTCTAGTGGTTGATTTTCTATCTTGAGTAGCACCACCATAATCACTGTTTGAATATGCCACCAAGTCAAAAAAAGACTCTTTAGGATACCAAAGTCCCAACTTGAGGTGACCTTTTAGGTACCTAAAAATTCTCTTAACAACATGGAGATGACACTCTTTAGGTGTCACTTGGTGTCTTGCACAGGCACAGACAACAAACATGATATCTGGTCTTGATGCAGTGAGATACATTAATGATCCAATCATGGATCTATACAAATGAAGTTCCACATCTTTACCAGTTCCATCTTTTCCCCAAGGATGCTCCCTATCCATGGGAGTATTAGCTGACCTGACATCTGAGAGTCCAAACTTTTTGAGAATATCAAACACATACTTGTCTTGTGAGAGGAAGATGCCATCTTTCTTTTGTAACACTTGCAGGCCTAGAAAAAAGTTGAGTTCACCCATAGCACTCATTTTGAATTTGTCATGCATTAGGGTCTCAAATTCTCTACACAACTTTGGATTTGATGATCCAAAGATAATGTCATCTACATACACTTGTACAAGCAAAAACTCTCCTTTGTGCTTTCTGATAAATAATGTCTGGTCTATGGTACCTCTTTGAAAGCCATTATCCAACAAATACTTGGACAAAGTACCATACCAAGCTCTAGGTGCTTGGTGAAGTCCATACATAGCCTTCACTACCTTGTAAACTCTATCAGGAAACTGTGAATCTTGAAATCCAGGAGGCTGCATCACATATACTTCCTCATCAATAGTCCCATATAGAAAGGCACTTTTAACATCCATCTGGTAGACTGTAAAGCCCATATAGGAAGCATAGGCTAAAAATAATCTAATAGCCTCAATCCTAGCAACTGGTGCAAAGACTTCTTCATAGTCAATTCCCTCTTCCTGAGTATACCCTTGAGCCACTAGTCTGGCCTTGTTTCTAATGACTATCCCCCTTTCATCTCTCTTGTTTTTGAGGACCCATTTTGTTCCAATAGGTCTCACTCCTTTAGGACAGTCAACCAAAACCCAAACATTCTGTATCTTAAACTGTAGAAGCTCTTCTTGCATGGCTTCTACCCAGCTTGGATCTTTGAGAGCATCAAAGATTTTCTTGGGTTCTTCTTGAGATAAGAAACATGAAAATAGGCAATACTGTAGGAGTTCAGGATTAGTCTTTTGATGAATTGTAGCTATGAAGCTTTGTTCTTCCATATTCTTGGTCTTTTGTCTTGTTTGGACAGGAGTATCAACAGGACCAATTATCTGACTCTTTGGATGAACTTTATGAATTCTGAGAGTGGGGGTTGGACTGACTTGAATGTTAGTTTCCATGTTGCTTAAGTCAGCTTCCACTTCATTCAAACTAACTGAAGCAGTTGTATCTCCAAAAAGATCCTCCAACCTGTTTTCAAAGGACATAGCATTGCCCAAAGATGGTGTTTCCTGATAGCTTGAACCCCCCCTTGAAATGATTCTTGGGCCACTTGAGCTTACAGGGGGAATAGATAGGCAATCAGTGGGAACATGTGAACTAACAGTGGGAACTTCAGTTTCCACTGTTGATGATAAAACAGGCTCCACTTGATCAGCTGTGGGGTCTTTTGCAGTAGCAGTGGGATTGGAGTTCCCACTGCTTTCAGGTGCATCAGAATTGCTGATAATCCTATCTTGTTCCTTTTAAGAATCATCATTTTTCTTTGAAGAATCAATAGAAGTTGCCATTTGAGCCTCGGAACCAATTTGGAAGAGCAATGAATCTCAGAGTGGACACATTTTTCTCTATAGTTTGATTAGCAACTTCTTTCGTACCTGAAATGTTAGTTGAAGATGTTCCTGCAACAACAACTGGTACATAGTTCATTGATTTGGTTAAGGAATCAATATCAAATAACCAATTAGGACCAGATCCTTTCTCAATGGGTTGATTTTCTAGAAAGTCCACATGCAGGTTCTCTTCTATTTTCTTGGTTCTCTTGTTAAATACCCTGAATGCTTTACTAGACAGAGAAAAATAGATTGCCCAACATTTAACACTATTAGTCCCTGTTAGAATATTATATAGACTTGACCCTAAAACATATTACCACTTGTCACAAATTACAAATTTATTTAATATAAATATAAAAAATATTTATTAAATATTTACATTACCCCCACCCCAACACCCTCAAATTAATACACACACATATACAACTATCTCTCCATCTTCTCCATATTTTCCGGCCACCCTTAACCCCACGGAACAACGCACGTCGCCTGCCAACTGCCGGAAAAGTTTTTCCGCGGACTTATCCGGCCAACTCCGAAAGTAAACCCGTGACCCGATCTACTCGATCCCCCTTGTCACTCGCCGCCACGCGCCTCCACCTCCTTCGGCTGCCTCCCCACCGCAGCCACCATAACTCCATCCATCATCATACCACCATCAATATCATCATCACAGCCGCCACACCTCCCCCCTTTTTCGGCTGCTACCCCACGCCAACCATCATCACCGCGACACCACCCCATCCCCTCGCTGCCACCTCAGCCGCACCACCCACTCATCGCCACTGCCACCCCGTCTCCACCGCGCAACACCCACCGCTGCCACACCACCTCCGCCACACCACGTCCACCATCATCATCCGCAACCCGTCACCATCTTCATCATCATGTCGCCATCATCACCACCCCGACGCACGCCGTCGCTGTCGCGGCAGCAGCCAACCACCGCCACCACTTTTCCCCCCTCTCTTTTTCCTATTGGATGGTTATATTTTTTTAGTTTATTTTATTTTATTGGCTCTAAGGGTGTTTGGATTTATGTATAACATCCCCTAAGAGGATGTTTGTTTGCTAGTTTTATAGCCCCAACGGGGGCGTTTGGATATGCAGTTAACTGCCCAGCAGGGGCGTTTGGATCGGCATTTAACAGCAGCCCATAAGGGTGCGTTTGTTTCGCTGTAAAACTGCCAAACCGGGGTGTTTGGTTTAGTAGTTAAAAGCCCATAAGGGTGCGTTTGGTTTTAATTATATTTATCATTTATGTAAATTGACAAGTTATTAATTAGTGGACACGAAAATACTTGTGATATTTATTGATGGAAAAGAGGAAATATTGAAATTTATATATATGGGAAACGTTATATAAACGGCAAGGTCATGCTGAAATTTATAAAAACTTATATACTTAGTATTTTCATTTAAACCTTTTATTATATTAAAAACCCGATAAATGAACAAAGTTATATAGTTTTAAGATTTTTTTATTAGAAATAATACAATAACTTCGTAAATAAACGGAAAATATACTTTTACGAATGAGACAACGTTTTAACTAAAACCCGTCGAGGAAACGAAATATTAAATTATAAAATATTATTTTATCAATTCGCAACTAGAAAATAAAGTCATAGTTTTTATAAAAACTTTAGAAACATCGTTTACTTATTTCGTAACTTTAAAACGTGTGTTTAATTGTATGCAAGAACTCTTTATTAATTAAATGGGTGATTTCTGAACATGTGTCGAAAGATTTTGTTTCAATTATTTTTCTTACATTTCTTATATAACACTTGTAAAGTATTATACTATATATTACGACTTATTCTTTTAGTTGTTTGTCTTTATTATATAATCCACCATATGGATTATATAATTGTTCACTTTTCATATATGAAATATATACGGAATATATTATATATTTTGCGTTTGTTTTGCGATTTATTTTATTTAACCAATCACCAAACGCTTACAACTTGAAACCCAAATCCTTTATCAACGCGTCGCGTTGATGTAACCATTCATCGGGAAACCCAAATACATCAGCTTAGGCTAGTGGGTCTTAGCCGTTAAGATAAACCGCAACTTCTTGATCGAGCTGCTTCGTCTTCCGTTTGTGTTGTGCATATTAGATGCCTATCTGTCAATCGTTCTTCAACATCAAGGTGAGTTCATAGTCTCGCATTTCAATCTTTTTAATGTTTTATAAACCCGCGAGGGGAATACATGCTCGTTTTACAAAGTGAACTTATTGATTTCTACTACGTAAGCGTTACATGATTATTTTTACTAAAGCTTGATTTGTTTACTACATGATTTGAGATCGTGAATACCTATATTTAAAACCGTGAATTTTAGACATGATTGTTTTACTACGGACACAAGTGTTTACAAAGTGTATGCTATCCAGATTACTGCCTGAATATTATTGCTAAGTTACCGTATTGCCATTTAAGTCCCCTTTTATCATGCCAACTTGGATCTTTGAGAGCATCAAAGATTTTCTTGGGTTCTTCTTGAGATAAGAAACAGAAAATAGGCAATACTGTAGGAGTTTAGGATTAGTCTTTTGGTGAATTGTAGCTATGAAGCTTTGTTCTTCCATATTCTTGGTCTTTTGTCTTGTTTGGACAGGAGCATCAACATGACCAATTATCCGATTCTTTGGATAAACTTTATGAATTCTGAGAGTAGGAGATGGGCTGACTTGAATGTTAGTTTCCATGTTGCTTAAGTCAGCTTCCACTTCATTCAAACTAACTAAAGCAGTTGTATCTCCAAAAAGATCCTCCAACCTGTTTTCAAAGGACATAGCATTTCCCAAAGATGGTGTTTCCTGATAGCTTGAACCCCCCTTGAAATGATTCTTAGGCCACTTGAGCTTACAGGGGGAATAGATAGGCAATCAGTGGGAACATGTGAACTAACAGTGGGAACTTTAGTTTCCACTGTTGATGTTAAAACAGGCTCCACTTGATCAGCTGTGGGGTCTTTTGCAGTAGCAGTAGGATTGGAGCATCAGTATCGCTAATAATCCTATCTTGCTCCTTTTGAGGATCACCTTTTTCTAAAAATGCATCTCTGTTCTTTGTAGAATCATTAGAAGTTGCCATTTGAGCCTCATGAAACCAATTTAGAAGAGCAATATATCTTAGAGAGGGCACATTTTCCTTTAGAGCATCTTCTTTTGTACCTGAAATGTTAGTAGAAGATGTTCTTGCAACAACAACTGGTACATAGTTCATTGATTTGGTTAAAGAATCAATATCAAATCGGGTAAACGTAAAATTAATGACTTTGCATAAAAATAAAAATAGAAATAAAGTTTGGAATAAATAGTGACCTTAAATATGGAATGTTACAAATACCCTGAATGCTTTACTAGACAGAGAGAATCCAACAAAATAACCTTCATCCCCTTTAGCATCAAACTTGCCTAGGTGGTCTAAGGTATTAAGGATCATGACATGACACCCAAATGGTCTTAAGAAACCTATAGCAGGAGATCTACCATTAAACAATTCATAAGGGGTCTTATTTTGGGACTTGTTAACTAAAACCCTGTTTTGAACATAACAAGCAGTGTTAACTGCTTCAGCCCAAAAGGTGACAGGTAGTTTAGCATCAGCTAACATGGTCCTTGCAGCTTCAATGAGAGTTCTATTTCTTCTCTCAGCAACACCATTTTGCTGAGGGGTTCTAGCATTACTAAACTCTCTCTTAATACCTTTCCTAGTACATAATTCATCCATTTCTTTATTCCTAAACTCACCCCCATTATCACATCTGATTATTTTTACTTTAAGGTCCTTTAGATTTTCTATTTCTGTTATAAAATTCCTAAGAATGCTACTTGTTTCATCCTTAGATTTTAGAAAGAAAGTCCAAGTAAACCTAGAAAAATCATCAGTCACAACTAAGCAATACCATTTATGATTAAGACTACTGACAGAAGTAGGTCCAAACAAATCCATATGCAAAGTGTGAAGGGGCTTAGTAATAGAACTCACTAACTTGGTCTTACAAGAAGCCTTATGCTGCTTTCCTTTCAGACAAGCAACACAAGTATGGATATTTTCAAAACTTTTGGAAGGCAAACCTTTAACCAAATTATTCCTAACCAGTTTATTCATGGTCTTAAAGTTCAGATGGCCTAATCTTCTATGCCACAACATACTTTCATCTTCAGAGGCCTTGGCAATCAGACAAGTTAAGTTCTTATGAGGGACAATATTTTTCAAGTCAATGGAATACATATTCTGCTGTCTAGGAGTCCTAAGCAACACATGAGTATCATCATCTAACTTAAAATCTTTCCCCAACACAAGGCACTCAGAATCAGTGAACATAACACTATTTTTGTTATCACAGATTTGTGACACACTAAACAGATTATATTTCAATTCTTTCACAAAATAAACATTCTCAAACTCAAGTTTACCGGTCTTAATTGTACCTTTACCAGTAATCTTTCCTCCTCCATGTCCAAATGACACATATCCTCCATTATAAGGCTCATACTCAGACATATAGGATATGTTGCCAGTCATGTGCCTAGAGTAACCACTGTCCCAATATCCTTTATCATCAATATTATCCTGTGGAATGCTCTGCACATTAAGAAAAAGAATGTTAATTCTTTTTAGGGACCCAAGCCATTACTGACTTGGGCCTGCCTTGTGTATCAATGTAATTGTATTTCTTGAAGATTACTGATACACCATTAAGATCTAAATCCAACAAGCTGAGGGCTTTACAACTTTACCCATGTTTCCCTTAACAACAGCAACTGTTGGCTTAGCAGTGGGAACTTTTGAGCCAACACTGGGAACTTTTGTAACATCTGGGAATTTTTGAAATTTTGAATGACGATTTCAATCTTTGACTTTTTAAGTCTGACTTGACTTTTGACTTTTGGTCTTTTATCTTCACATAAAATCGATTACGGCGTAACTAGTAATTTTTCGGAACATATTTAAACGAGATATATGTTATTCCTAGGTTGATTTATAAAAAACGAGCAGCTAAATCACGTTTTCATTATTCGGACTCTAAAGCAATTTGATGTAAAACGACATTCCTGATAACTTTTTAGCTTTGACTGAGACCCGAAAACAGTCAGAAGGTGACTGAAATGCCCTCGCAAGATTTAGAAACGAGAAAATAATTAAATTATAATTAATTTACACTTTTTATTAAATAAAAATATTTAATAAATTAGTCACCATTTTATTCAGTAACGTTTGTTGATAACACAAATATACGGGGTTAAAAAATTTATTTCTATTTTTACTTTTGAACGAGACGTAACAGGTTCACCAAATAAATAACGAACATTTTTATAAATGTTATAAAAATATTTATGAAATATTATCAAATAAATGCTCATTTTTATTAAAAAAAAGATTTGGAAAACAATGGCGCAAGTTTCGTATTTTGAAACATCCGTTAAGTCACTCAAACGAGTCCCGAACCAATATTTTATAAAAGTTTCTCAACAATTACACTTATGGTCCCTGGGGTAATATTTACAAAATTTACCCCAAAGAATTAAAACTTGCCACTTTTATTTTATAGTTTTAATATATATATAAATTATATATATTTTTTTAATTTTCATCTCTAACAACATACACACACAAATAAACACTCTCCTTCTCTCCCAACTATTTTCCGGCGCCACCGCAGGCCACCACCTCCGGCCACCGTCACCGCCGCCGGAAAACTTTTCTGGCGACTTTTTCCGGCGAACCCAAAAATTACAAAAAGATAGAGCAAGCCCGGATCTACCCGGTCCGCACCACCACGCGCTGTCACGCGTCGTCTCCACTCCTCCACCACAACCCAGCCGCCGCTGCCTCCACCACGACCCACCAAGGGTGCGTGGGTTTTATATTTACACGGCGAGGGTGCGTTCGGTTTTATTTTAAAGGCACCAAGGGTGCGTTTGGCTTGCCACCACCACCAAGGGTGCGTGGGTTTTATATTTACACGGCGAGGGTGCGTTCGGTTTTATTTTAAAGGCACCAAGGGTGCGTTTGGCTTGCCACCACCACCAAGGGTGCGTTCGGTTTACTGTTGACCGCACCACGAGGGTGCGTTTTGGTTATAAAGAAACACCACAAGGGTGTTTGTTTTGGTCCGTTGGTCAGCCGCGCACAAGGGTGCATTTGGCTGTCTCAGCCACGCACAAGGGTGCGTTCGTTTTGTGGGTTAACCACCAAGGGTTGCGTGGTTTAGCAGGTTCACAGGTAAGGTGCGTTTGGTTCGTGGTTTATCACCACCAAGGGATGTGTGGTTTAGCAGGTTCACAGGTAGGGTGCATTTGGTCGCGGTTTATCACCGCAAGGGGTGCGTTGGTGTCTGAGTTACACCCAAGGGGTGTTTGTTTCTGTGGTTAACACCACATAAGGGTGCGTTTGGAATCAGGTCAGCAGCAAGGGGCTACGTTTGGTTTGTGTTTTCACCAAATAGGGTGCGTTGGGTTGTAGCATAAGCCCCATATAGGGTGCGTTTGGTTATTTAAAACGGATTAGGGTGCGTTTGGCATAATAGAAAACGTAAGGGGTGTTTGTTTCTGGGTTTGACACAGTTAGGGTGCATTTGGTATAGTAGAAACACGCAAGGGGCGTGTTTGGTTTGGCAGATTTGGGATAAAGGAGCGTTTGGTTTGGCAGATTTACACCAAGGGGTGCGTTTGGGTTTAGAGAAGACAACAAAAAGGGATCTGTTTGGTTGGTTTAGCAGAAATAGGCGCGTTTGGTTTAGCGAAACAACATAGGGTGAGTTTGGTTTACAAAAAT
>BQNB010150040.1:0-16092 GCA_026074375.1 Tanacetum coccineum
AACAGAACACTGAGATTTCTTAACCTAGTGATCTTACACAACCTATGGCAGATGAGACTAAAAATGTGGAAAGTGTACCTATACATTCTAATGATCCACTACTCAGTGGTGAGGATAGACTGAAACTAAATGAATTGTTGTAATTTTGTACAAAATTTTCTGAAAGAGTTCTTGACTTGGAGAACACTAAGACCTCTCAAGCTGCAGAGATAACTAATTTAAAAGAGAGGGTCAAGAAGCTGGAAAGAAGGAATAAGTCAAGAACTCTAGGACTTAAAAGATTAACGAAGGTTGGTAGATCTGCACAAGTGGTTTCCTCTGATGATGAAGGATTGGGTGCTTAGGAGGATGCATCCAAACAGGGGGGAAACTTGCTGATATTGATGTAGATGAAGAGGCTACATTGGTTTATGAAGCTCAGGGGAGGATTGATGATAATTTAATATTTGATATAGGAGTCTTTGATGAGCAGGAAGTTGAAGTTGAAAAGGTAGTTAGTACTGCTGAAGTTACTACTGCTAGTGCTACAACAACAACTGTTAATGAGTTAACTTTGGCTCAGACCTTATTAGAAATCAAAGCAGCTAAACCAAAGGCTATTACAACTGCTGCTACAATAACTACAACTGCTGTTACAAGACCCAAGGCTAAAGGAGTTGTAGTTCAAGAGCCAGGTGAATTTACAACAACAACATCACAACCATCACAACTTCCACAGGATAAAGACAAAGGCAAGGGAAAAATGGTTGAACCTGAGAAGCCTTTGAAAAGGAAAGATTAAATTTTGGTAGATGAAGAAATTGCTCAAAGACTTCAAGAAGAATTGCAAGCTGAATTAGAAGAAGAGGAAAGGCTATCAAGACAAAAAGAAGAAGAGGATAACTTAATTTTATGGGATAACACTCAAGCTATGATGGAGGCAGATTATGAGTTAGATCAGAGACTACAAGTAAAAGAACAGTGAGAGTTGACCCTTAAAGAAAGATCAAAATTTTTTATAGAAGTCATGGACAAAAGGAAGAAGCACTTAGCAAAGCTTAGAGCTGAAGAGATCAAAAGAAAACCACCAACCAAAGCTCAAATGAGGAATCAAATGTGTACTTATTTGAAGAATATGGCTAATTATAAGCATAGTCAGTTGAAGAAAAAAAGTTTTGAAGAAATTCAGATGTTATTTGACAATAATATTGGATAGATAGACATGGATACAGAGTTGGTGAAAGGCAGTAAGACAAAAGCAGAAGGAAGTTCTAAAAGAGCTGGAGAAGAACTTGAATCTGATAATTCAAAGAAGCAGAGGATAGATGAACATGTAGAAGCTAAAGGAGATGATGATCAAGAGGAGGCAGAGATGAAAAAACATATGGAGATAGTTCAAGATGATGAGGTAGCAATTGATGCTATACCTCTAGCCACTAAGCCTCCAGTCATAGTTGAATGGAAAATCATCAAAGAAGGAAAGATGGGATACTTTCAATTGATAAGAGCTGATGGAAGTTCAAAAAGGTATTCATCTATGATTCGGATGCTTCAAAATATTGACAGGGAAGACTTAGAAACACTCTGGAAGTTGGTTAAAGCTAAACATGGGAATACAAGGCCAGAGGAGGCATATGAAAGAGTGTTATGGGGTGATCTGAAGGTGATGTTTGAACCAGATGTGGAAAGTAAAGTATGGAGAAATCTATAAGGATACAATGTGGCAGTTTGGAAGCTATTTTCTTCAAGTGGAGTTCATTTTGTGAGATTTCAAAATCTGCATATAATTATGCTGGTAGAGAAAAAGTAACTACTCACACCTGTAACTATTACAAAAATGCTTAACAAGAAGCTTCAAACTGACCAGTGGAATGAGATGTGCTATCAACTTCTAAAACTCATGACAAAACAGCGCAAGAATCCTGGAAGTGTTTGAATGCATCCTCCTGGTGATGGTGAAGACTTTTAATAAAGAAACTTGAGATTCAGAAGAAGAATATCAAGTTTAGGGGAGGATTGTTGGGATTAAAAGCTTCTTGATGTTGTTTGGAAGTAACTGCTGCTAAGGTTAGAGTTACTACTGCTAGTATATATTGCTACTGCTAATGGAAGTTAAGACTGCTCAGAGACTTAAAAGAAATACTACTAAGTAGTTAATACTGCTAGTATATAAGTTACTACTATTAGTGTAACTTAGTACTGCTAGTGTATGATTAGTATTGTTTGAGTAAAGTTACAACTGTTAGCATAAAGTTAGTACTGCTAGTGTAACTTAGTACTACTGATGAAGAATGAAGAAAATAGTCTAAGTAGTTACTACTGCTTGTACACAGTTAGTGCTGCTAGAGTAAAAGTTAATGTTGTTGGTTACAACTGCTGAAAAGATTACAACTGCTAGAAGAGTTTCTACTCTCAGAAGGATAAAGATGAAGATTGCTTATCAAGATTACTTACAGGATAAGTATGAGATATTTTTGTAAAAGATACGTATAAGTTATTTGTTTAGAAGATCATGATAACTTAGGAAAATAATGTAAGCCTATTAGGACTCCTTGGTGTATAAAAGGAGTATTCATATGTTTTGATATATAGCTTCAAGGTTGTAAACCCTAGTACTACATAGAGTACTAGTATTATTCATAATAATAATATTGGAGCTTTTCAGTTACATCATTGTTCTTAAATTTTATTGTTTCACTAATATTCTTCTAAGTATTAAAGAGTAGATTCCGCATACTCTTTAGTATTCACAAAAGTTTCAACCATAGTTGTTTTGGATTGATTATTCGCATACAATAATCCATTTTACAAGTTAAGCAAGATTTTCAAGTGGGCATCAACAATTTTAAACTTAAAGCATTTGGGTTAATATTATCTTGTGTATAGTATTATTACCCCTGCGTGGAATAAATTTGATTGTAATCTTTGAGACTATGTGGATGTGTTCTTTGACTTATCTTCACTTCAAGTTTTACTTGGGTCGGAGTATATTACGACACTTTTGATGAGATTATAGTTTTTACTCTCTATCTTGTTTCTTGTGTTGTGAAAATCAATTCTCCCCGTCGGCGCCTCGTGTTTTAGCCTATGTGGGGTGTGGCAGTACCGTCCCCGCGATACACGAATACCATGTAGTATATGTGAAGTACGTTTATGGAGTATTTTCAAATGTGCACATAAAATATTACACCAAATTTAAAGATATAAAAATTGAAGAATAGCTTTCTCCAACTAAACGTACCTAATTTTTTTCTTTTTAAAAATTTGTGTGTCCAATATTTAAAGTAGGCGTTTAAGCGTGCGCAACGATATTTTTTTATGATGTAAAATAGTTATAGTTGAAATATTAGTTGTTAAGTATTTCGCGTGACGTTTAGCAATTGACGTTGTCAAGTCTTCATCATCTCATACGACAACAACATTTTATCAACTTCATTTTAACAAAGTGGCATTGAAATGTGAATCGAGAATGAGAACATAATTTGTGGATGAATTTAAAAAAAATGATATAGATCGAGTAGTTTTAAAAACAATATTAATTAAAAAAAAACTTTTAAACCAACTATTTTAAATATATTTTTTAACAAAATAAACAAAAAATTAAAATTTAAGTTTTGAAATGGTATTTTCAGGATTAGATAAGACTTCTTTATAAGTTTTTTAAAAGTCAAATGAAAACATTTTTGTGTTATATTTAAGGTGTGTTTGTTGAAATTAGCAGTAGCATTTAACAATAATCAGTTAGCAGTGGCAATTAACAGTATCAGTTAAATTTATAAAATTGTTTGGTAGAATAGATGTAACTATAATTTTAATGTGTAAAATGGCGTTATATTAAATGCTAAATGTTAAATGCTTATTCAAAGAGCATTGAGAAACTAGCGTTCTTATAATTTTATAAATGCTAACTGCTTCCTTCCAAACAAGCTTTTTAATTATAATGCTAAATGATAATTGCTTTAAAATGTTTTCCTTTGACTTTTAAAAAACTCATATAGAAGTCTCGTTTAATCCTGAAATTACCCTTTCAAAACTTATATGAGGAAGGTTTCAAGACTCGATAACATTGAGACAATATTCTTAAGGTTATAGAGATTTGACTTATAATTGTAGGTTTTGGGAAATCTGTATATCGCATATTATTAATCATACGTGAGAATATATACAAGATTTTTGAGGATTCTAGATGTGGACTTGAGCTCATTACAAATACAAATACAAATACGCAACTAATACGGGATAACACTCCCCCAGCAGTTGGAGCGAGAGGACAGCGGACGCTCAAACTGGAGCGAAACTCCTCAAATAAAGCTGAAGGTAAGCCTTTGATGAAAATATCTGCAAAATGATAACGGGAAGGCACATGAAGCACTCGGACTTGACCAGCAGCAACCAAATCACGAACAAAATGTATGTCAATTTCAATATGCTTCGTACGCTGATGCTGAACAGGATTGCACGATAAATAAACAGCACTGACATTATCACGGTTGACGAGCGTAGCGGAAGATAAAGGAGTGTGCAACTCACACAGTAAATTACGTAACCAACAAGTCTCAACAACAACATTAGCAACACCACGATACTCTGCCTTTGCACTGGAACAAGAAAGCATCGGCTGGCGCTTAGAGGACCAAGAGAGTAAGTTGTTGCCAGGAAAAACACAGTAACCGGAAGTCGAGCGACGAGTAGTAGGACAACCAGCCCAATCCGCATCCGAATATGCAACCAAATTGGTAGTAGAGTAGGAAAATAACTGCAACGCATAATCCAAAGTACCGTGAACATGCAGCAGAATCCGCTTAAGAGCTAAAAAATAAGGCTCCCGAGGATCATGCATATAAAGAAACCTGCTGAACTGCATAAGAAATATCTGGTCGAGTAAAGGTGAGGTACTATAGAGAACCTACAAGACTCCGATATAGAGTCGGGTCAGAAACCGGATCACCATCACTTCCCAATTTAGACTGAGTATCAATAGGAGTCCGACTGATATTATAATTAACCATATGTGCCTTCTCAATAATCTCAACAGCATATTTCTTCGGAGATAAAAACAACCCTAAAGAATCACGTGTAACGGATATACCAGAAAATAATTTAGCGGACCCAAATATGTCATAGCAAACTCCTGATGTAATGATCTAATTATCTCTTGCAACAAATACTCAGAAGAAGCTGTAAGAACAATATCATCAATATACAATAACAAGTATGCAGTCTCGATCCCTTGTCTGTAAATAAATAAAGAGGAGTCACAACGACTATGAGAAAAACCAACCCGAGTAATATAAGATGCAAACCGCTGAAACCAAGCTCGGGGGCCTGTTTAAGCCCATAGAGAGACCGTTGTAATAAACACACATAATCAGGATGAAAAAAGAATCCCAAACATCCTTGAGGGCTGTGCATATAAACTGTCTTAGAAAGATCACCATGTAAAAAAGCATTCTTGACATCGAGTTGATGAATCGGCCAATGTCGAGAAGCAGCTAAACTAAGAACAGTCTGAATAGTACGTGGTTGAATAACTGGACTAAAAGTCTCATCAACATCAACCCTCTCTAACTCTGTACTACCATTCGCCACAAGACGAGCTTTGTAGCGACTAAGTGTGCCATCTGCCAGATACTTGTGGCGAAAAAGCACAACATACTCAAGCACAAATATTGGTAACCGGTGGTCTTAGGTAATAAATTCCAATTTTGTTTTTATATAAGCGCATTTATATTCTATCACGCATAGAATTTTGCCAGATTGAATTCTAACGCAGGCCGGTAAGATTTTTGTTAAGGGTGAAACCAAAGACACTGTAATTAAGCACGCTCAGTGGGACGGTTTAGTCCCAACCGGAATAGTGTAACCATTGGATGAACCGATGCAGGGTTCGGATTATTGTGTTGAGCCGTGAGATCAGTTTGAGTGGAGGAAGGTGCATAACATGGTGTTGGGCCGAGACAGGTGGCATGGTATAATGTTGGGCCGAAATCGAGGAATGTGATGGGGTGTTGGTTTGAACCTGGTCTTCGTTGGCCACTGTGTCGGTGGTAGTAATAGGTGGCGTGGGAAGAGATAAGGGAGTAGTAGGTTCTAGGTGAGTAACAGTTGGTAAGGGAGTAACGGTGATTGGTATTATTAGGGTTATAAGGTCGGGTGAGTCATCAAGAAAATTGTATTTGGGTGCCACGATTTAATTTGAGTGAGCCCTTATGGTAAAAACTTGTTTCATCAAATGTTACGGACGGGAGATATGATTTATGTTGGTTAGTCAATTCAGAGTAAAGATATCGACGGTGATTGGAAGCGTGTCCCAAAAATATGGAGAGTGTGGCACAGCGGGTTCAAGTTTGTGACTGGGATATAGGTGAGTGTAACTAAGCACCTCAAAAAGTGCTAACAGGCATAGTTTGGGCCCTTACCAAAATAAGGCGAGTACAGGGATTGTTATGTCAATAGTAACTAGAGGGACAATGTTGAGGTAACGAGTGACTTGTTTAAGGGATTCGACCCAAAAAGTTGGAGGAAGGTTTGGCTTGTAAAAGTAAGGTTCGTATGAGATTATTGATGGTTCGAACCATACGCTCGGATTTACCATTTTTTGAGAGGTCTTGGCATAAGAAAAACGAAACTGAATGCCATTATCAGCAAAAGGTTTATGTAAGGCGCGGTTGTCAAATTCACCGCCATGATCACACTAGAAAGACTTAATTTCACACTTAAACTAAGTATGAACATAGTTACAAAACAACACAAATCTGGAGAGAACATCAGACTTATTAAGCAACGGGTACACCCAAATGCGAGTAATGATCCAAAAACAAGACATAATATTTAAAACATGAAAGACTCGGAATGGGTGAAGTCCACACTCATCAAGTGAATTAATATCAAAACAAGAACTATCACGGTTTTCAGATCTGACAAAAGGATAGTATCACGTGTTTTTGAAGTGTCAAGCATGGACAAAAAGAAAGGAGGCTTACTCTCGTATTACACGAAATAAAGCTAGAAGAAATAAGACGACGCAACACTTTACTTCCTGGATGCCCAAGACGTTGATGCCACATATGTTGACTGACAAGGTACGCTTGTGGAATAGGAGATGGAAATGTAACTAGGTAAAGATCCTTCGTGCTATCAGATCGGAGAAGCACCCGACGAGTTATAAAATCCTTGACAGAAAAACCAAACGCATCAAACTCAATAGTAAAATTGTTATCACGAACAAATTGACGCACAAAAAATAATTTTTTTAACAATAGTGGGTGTGATAAGGACATTATGAAGATGAAGGGAACCTTGTGGAGTTGGTAAAACACTATGGCCCGTGTTGGTGATAGGTATAGGGTGTCCGTCACCAACCGAGACAGAAGAATATAAACAAGTATTAAAAACATCACTAAGACAAGTACTAGAAGCATTAAGATGAGAACTCGCACCTGTGTCCATGTTCCAAGCACCACCATTAGGATCTTGAAGAGTCTCAGTATTAAAAGCATGTGGTTTGTTAGTGGCCTGACCCAAGAGAGTAGTGGGACCCAGGTTCTTGGGCTAAATAGGAACACCAACTGGCTGAGATGACAGGCATATGGGAGTGGTATTGGGCTGGGCCGACGACATGGTATAGTGGTAAGCAGCAGGTGGATTAGGCCCAACATAGACTAGAGGGTTGTATTGGGCTTGCGGTGGGAAACCAAGGGGAGGTAATGGGCCGGCTGTTGGGCCACCCAAGTTAGGTGGACCTGTGTTAAACGTTGATATAGTAGGGGTGCTAGTATGCTTTGGAGTAGCAGTGGTGCAATTAATTCCCATATTCCCTAATTGTTGTAAAAGTTTAGTTAAAAGTTCATTGGCAGTATTGGTGTTATCATTAGTCCTACGACCCCGATTATTAGACCCATTAGAATTGTTACCCACTTCCGCATTGGTATAGCATGTAACATTACCGACATAAATTACCAACGACCAATGCCCTTTAGCAAAATTAAAGCTAGGGCCTCCAAGACTTACTTGAGGCGTAGTGGATGAGGTTGATTGTTTACTGATTCGGGCATAAGCACCATAGGTTAGAGAGTCCTACGGGACCCCCCAGCTAACCAAGAGCCTTGGACCTTCAAGCGCATCTCTTCGGTTAATCAACAATGAACGTTGCACGTGTTGTGATCAGGAAAAGTGTCTTTTTAATGATAATAAGCTCACAAACTGATCTATACTTATCCGGGAAACCTTCAAGCGCATAGTGAACCACATCTTTATCACTAACATGAGAATCAAGAATTGTGAGGATGGTGACAATCGATTCGATCTTTTGAAATTAGGATTCCATGCTTTGATCCCCAAGTTTGATAGAACGTAACTCAGCCTTTAACGCATTGGTACGAGACCTTTTATTATCCTTGACATGTTGGAGAATAAGATCCCTTGTTCCTTAGCAGATTGCGGACGCGCCCACAACCAACTAGCTTAAAGTGGTCTGAAGAGTGGTAAAATCCATGAAAGAACTATCTTGTATACTTTGAGCTCTCCAGTTGGAGAGAGCACAAAGTACGCGTGCTATATTAATTGGTAGAGCTATGAATGTATTTTTCCACATCATAGCTAGAACACAAATTCTCAAAAAAGAACTTCCACGACCCATAATTCTAATTGTCGAGGTCAAGTTTAACTGGGAAGCGAGTGAGAAGATGGTGGTGCGTGACAAGAGCTAGCTTGTCAGATAGAGGGGTAGTAGTAGTGTTGGTGACTTCGGGGCATGTCATGGTGAGGATGGATGAGGCGCAAGGCTGTTAGGGCTTGTATGGGGTAATACGTAAGTAACAAAAACAAACAGAATCAACCGTGACCTTACACGTTAACTTGGATTCGTGACCTTGCACGAAGAACAAAAATACAGACGTGACCTTGCACGACTTAAGAACTGTTATGACCTAAGCACAAGAAGATTATAATGACTTTTTGTAGAAGATGAAGGTTGTAAGATCGATTAGGGTTTAGGCGTGATACCATGTAGGTTTTTGGAATTTGTATTTCGAAGTACTTATTTAATCTATACGTGAGAATATATACAAGAGTTTGGAGGATTCTATATAGCATGTGGGGCTTAAGCCATTTTATAATACACAATATACTAATTGTGTGCGCTAGAGGAATAATACGGGCTTAACAATTAAGTTTAGTGAGGTTATAGACTCGTTTATTTGATTAAACAAATCTTTTAATCGAACTGAGAAACAATTTACTCGCTGAGTGATAGTAAATTTCCACTTAAAACATATCTTCTACGGTGATTGAAAAAATCTGGTGATTGGACCCTCTCGGTGAGTATAGGTTCAGTAACAAAGATATTGTCCATCATTGGGTGTTAGTTAGGCATACATTAACCATCGCTACTCGCTGTCACCAATCGAAGTGTTTATAAATACCACCCTAACTTTCGTAATCATCATAAATGTCTTGATTTTAGAATGGTTGTGTTGTAATAAAATGGGTATTTAATATATTAACTACAAATAGATTGATTGTGTTTTGCTCCCTTGAATGTTGCTTGTGTTATGTTTTTGTGTGTTTTTGTTTAGCAGTATTATGATCAATTGTAATATCTAATCCAATAGAAATCAATAAGGTTTGTCATTGTCTTAGTTTATACTTATTGTTTCGCTTTTTGGAGTGCTTCAATCAGTCTTAAGGTTGTATTGTTTTTGTATAGTTGACATCAAAACTTTAATTTTTATGATTTATTTTGAATACCAACTATTTGATTAAATGTATTGAGTGAAAATTAGAAGGTGACACAATAGTTTTCTCTTGGAATTCATTATATTACTCGCCCAGCGCCGCAATTCTCCAATAAAATAGATTCAAGATTTAGGATCTTAAGAAGAATCAATTATTAGTTATCACACTATTGCGTTACCATTTGTTTAATTTTTCTTTGTGTTATTCATAAGAATGTAAACATAAATAGTATAAATCTGCAAAGCCTAGTATCGAATTAGTGGAATATATGTTATGGAATTTCTATTTCTTATGTGAAGTTTGACTGTGCGGGAGGCTGTAAAAGACATTGCAGCGAAAGGTACACTAAATACATCCATTTTATGTTAATATCAAATTAGTTTTTATTTTGGCTGCTGTTTGGTGGAACGGTTATTTGGCTTTACTTATAATAAATCCCTCTACCTTTGTTGCCTCATGTACCGTTTATTTAGACATGCGACAATATTTGGTTTGAAGTCCTCATGGATTTTTATGCAGAGTAGATTTCATACAGTAGTATCACATGCTTGCTGCACGTTTATAGCATTAATTACTGTGATTTTATATCTTCATACAATCAGTTAATTTTTTTCAGGGTTGATTACTAAGCTGTGCGAATCGAGCCTACAAACACATTTGCTCATTATATGTATTTTTAAGTACTTATTGTTTAATATGTAAGCTCTAACACGAACTTGCAAAAGTACTCATTAAACCACTATGTGCTTAATATGTTACTTTTCATAGTCTTTCAAACCCTGTGCACAATTTTTCTCAATTCAGTTTTTTAAACGAGGAGAAATTGTCATGTTTAGTCTCTTTTTGAGTGAAAATAGATTGCAAAATTTCCAGCGGTTTTGCATTCATTTGCTTCACAGGATACATACGAGGCATGATTCGAAGTTTAATTATTATTTACAGAGAGTAGTTGTCCATCCTTCAGGGTAGTTTATAATAGGTCTTATGTGTAAATAACATGAACGGATAGGTTAGAGGTTAGATTGTCATATGCATATGTGGCATCTCATCGTTATTTAACATATCTTTCAAGAAATGACCATGTATCTCTTCAAATCCGATTTTATACTCATGGTAAATGTTGCATAATCCATTCTTTTTTAACTCTTTTGATTCAATCTAATGAACTAGGCCGATTGCTATTTTTTTAGATTGATTATGTACTCACAAAGGAGTTGTGCAGATAGCGTGAGTTTGTTCTGGTAATGGTATAATGTTTTAGTTGCTTTTGTTATGACGGTAAATGCAACAAATAGGGCCATCCCAAATCTTCATACGCTCACGGCTCCTCCGCGTTAGTAGTAAAATAAACAACCTTTCATGAATCATAGTGTTTAGTGGTATATATGGTAGTGTAATTAGGGTTTTTTAGGTTGCATTTTCAGAGTTACTATTGTAAGCTAAGATATCACAATGAGATAATTAGACAATGAAAGCTACTAGAGTTTATGTTTTGTTTATCTTATAATTAGTTTTTAAGATATGCTTTTAGAAATTATATAGTGATAAACTCAAAATCGCAATAAGCTTTTTCAACAGAGTTTCAATTCAGTTATTAGGAAATTTGTGTGACACTCATTGACTACTTTATTAAGCACAAAACACATTCGGTATTCTGGAATAGTAACAAAACACCCTTGGAATGAAGCAAACCAATAGGAAATGAGGATGTGTTAATTAGCTAAAGTTTTGTAACTGTGAGTTACGACTTTTCGCTATGTTTTATGTTTTCTAACTACACAAAGTTTCATTGTTGTAGCATTTAATTTGGCGCTGTATAACACTTAACCACAACGTTGTTTTTTTAAAGAACATTATGCTGAATTTTAGGTGTTGAAAATAAACGTCTTTTTTTGTAGGATAAGAAACTAAAAGTGGCTTATATGAGTTAGCCCCACGAAGCTGCATTCATTAGTGTTTTAAGTAAAACTGTGCTTTGCGGTTGTTAAATAATGTTTGAGTATGCTATGTGCTGATGGTGAGTCGTCCGGTTTATCAGTTTTGCGTGTAACTTTTGCCCTTTTTGTGTTCTAAATATGTCATTTATAGTCCTTTGACTATTTGACTTTCGTCAGTTTATTAGATAATGTTCGTTGTTGAGGTGGTTGATTTTTATGAGAATTATGGTGAATTTGGTGTATGTGATTAATAATCCCCTTTTGGAAGATATTATTGTGTTATTGTATTCGGGGGGTCGGTTTGACCCGTCTCAAATTTTGAGAAATGCCGAAAACTACGCGAGTCGACACGTCCGTTAATGTACAAATGAGTTTTTGTTGAAGGGTGGTAAAGTGTAAATATGTAGTGTTAAATACTCGTTGGTTAATCGAAAAGTATTTTTTTTTTAAGGTGAATAAAAATGTTAACCTAAAACTTTGGGAGTAATTTTAAGAGTTGAGTTTGTACGAGTATTGAAGTAATGCCGAACTCAACGAAAAGTGAGAGGACCGTAGGAACACCATTGGATACTTGGTACCGGTTATGGGTAAGAAGGGGAGACAAAGAGGCATACTTCTTTGTAGTTTGGTTGTCTAAGGAATAGTGACCTTATACGTATTCCACTCTCTTGCATTTTGAAAACACATAGTATCATTTTGATCTCAAAAAAAATACTCTCACCTCTCTTTCTCTCCTTGTGCATCCGAACTAAGCCACACACACATAATATATTTTTGAACTTTAATTAAGAAAACATGAAGACATAGATATTTAGGGTTGATTCTAGTGCTCGGGTATTCAATTAAACAATGTTTGGGTTGTCCGGTTCGTGTCGAAATATACATATTTTTGAGATTTTCTTGTAGTTTCAAATTTAAATTTTGTTTGTCCTTTTGGGTTATTTTCGATGCATAGATGTTAGTTGTACAAGTTGATCGTCGTGAAAATCAATTTTTGAAAGCGAAATGAATAAAAAGAGGGTGTTTGGTTCGTGGGTTATAAAAAGGAGAATAAGGGTTTATTGGTAGTTTTATTTGTTGTGGCTCGCTTCTGTAGGATGGGTTGAATAAATATATTACTGGCGCTAGCCTATAAGATAGCTTATTTTTTGAGGTATTAGTGTCGCTTGTATAAGTCTGCTGGTTATTCGTGGGCGTTATTTGTGTAAAGCTATTCATCTGCCCCTCTATTTTGCGGCTTATAGGCACGAAACATTTTTCAAACTATCAAATGTCACTAGGAAAGTGATTTTGATTATTTTGTGTTGTGAGTAGGCGTATTGTTTTGCTGGACTATTTTGAGGCTTGCCTATGGTAGCAAACCAAATGTGATACGTAGCTTGTTAGCCTTTTTTTCAAGCTTAATTGTACTTCTGGAGCTGATGGAATCCCAAGAGTCTATCCAATAAGTTATTTAGAGCCTGTGGCTTAATGGCGAGCGCTGTATTGTGGTCCGGATGTATTTTCTACTTATAAGATATAGTACTTATTTCATGTAAGTGGAAACATTGTTGGTCTTGGATCGTTATTATGGGACTTATAAATTATCCTTATTGGACCCTTGTTGGGTTAAAGACAATTAAGCGATATTTAGTCGTTATAAGAGTTTTGACGAACTTTTGAAAGTGAAAATGTATTTACAAAGTGATATTAAACGATATTTTGGGAAAAACGTTTTAGTAAATACGTTTTAAAGATGGGATTTTGGAGGTTTTGTCGAAAAGTGTCGAATTTATGAAAAGTGTTAAAAATAAGGTTTTGAAACTTGTATTTTAAAACTCCTTGTAGTTTGGTGCGTTTTTCACTTTTGGTCCAAAATTCAAAAAAGGTTTGGTTTTGGTCCAAAAGACATAGTTTCGTTTTACTTTTAGTCCAAAAGACATAGTTTCGTTACACTTTTGGTCCAAAAGACATAGTTTCGTTCCACTCTTAGTCCAAAAATTTTAGTCCAAGTTTACAGAATTGGACTAAAAGTGGAACGAAACTATGTTTTGGACCAAAACCAAACCTTTTTTGATTTTTGGACCAAAAGTGAAAACACACCAAACCACAAGGACCAAACATGTACTTAACTCTATTTATAATTAATAACTATAAATATTTATTATATTACTTATCTATTTACGCTAAATAGTATAAGTATGTATTATCGAGGAATAAGATTGATATAATTGTGGAGTTAAGTCGTCAACCATCACACCACTAAATTGTTTTGGGTAATTGTACAATGTGTCTAAACTTTATGCATCAAACGTGAAGATTGTTTTGGAATTGGATGATTTAAATTGAGACATTAACTGGACTAGGTCGTGTGCGGGCGTCATTGCATTTGCTTGTGTGATTGAGATTGGGTTGCTAAAGACTTGCTTGAGGTGAGTTCTCGTAGCCCCACTTTTTACTGGTTTTTCCGTTGGGGGAAAATGATACTCAAATGTGTTTTGAAATGTTTTGAATTGATCTGTGCGAAATGTGGTTTTGTTTTTGGGACAAGTTATGTGCTTATGACTGCTATGTGAATATTATGTGATGCATGATTGTTTGGATCGGATGGGTACGCCTACCCAGTGTTTGTGAGATTATTGGATCGGATGGGTACGCCTACCCAGTATTTGTGTGATTATTGGAGCGGATGGGTACGCCTACCCAAGTTTGTGTGAGGTCCTGCCCTAATATTAGTGCTCTAGCTGGTAGGCCCTTTAGGTGCGTAAGTGACATATGGTTATTGATTAGCGGTGATGCTAAGGTTGTTTGCATATATTCACTGTCATATAGCACTATTGTCTACTGTTGAAATATTGGCACAACTTTTGGGTTTAAGGTCAAACCTACGAGCTCACCAACATTATTGTTGACGTTTTCGAGTATCATTTTCAGGTGAAGTGAAAGAAGAGTAGTTTGGTGATTGATAGCAGACTTAGAAGTATCCCGTGTGGAATTTCGTTTGAAGTCTTGCATGCTTGTTGTTTGATTCTAGTATTTGGATGTTTTGGATTAAGTTTGGATTATGGTCCCCTGTGTGGGCATATGAATAATTGTAAGAGATTTTGGATTTTAGTTGCGATTTGGGACATCACTTGAGTTTGTTCAAGGTTGATGGTCTTCATAGCACTTGGAGTTTATGCAATGTAGTTTTCTCTATTTTGTATCTTGTGTTATGATTGATCATTATGTTGCATTCCCAAGTTTTTGCCATTGTCGGGGTGTGACAGATTGGTAATCAGAGCCAAGGTTATAGAGAACTAGGTGGTTTGGCCTAGACTATAACCTAAGATCCGTCGTCTAGTTGCGTATAGGATCTATGTGCGCGGTGTTCCGCTTCTGTGTGCCTTTGTGTGTTCGCGGTTTGGTGCCTTAGTTATGTCACTCATTGAAATAGGTGGGCTCAATATTGGATATGAATGGGAAAGGATGCGAATATAAGTACGGTGGCCAACATAGTTATAAGTGTATCACAACTCACTCATACTTGAAAATGTTGTTCACATAGATCGATGTTGACACCATAGGGTGGAGTTACGTGTATATCTGGTTATATATAGTAAGATATTCTATATATATGTGCGAGTCTTCCCACTTACCTAATGTTGCCCATGTTATCCCTCATGTGGATAATGCCGCCAAGGGTGATGACTCGAAGTGCTAGCCGGCTAGTTGCCAAATCACGAGGAGGGGGAACGGGTGAACGGGTTGGTAGAGGTGGAAGGGGTAGAATACCTAGGGAAGGTAATGATGAGCGTGTTGAGGATTTTAATGGTCAAGGAAATGACCAGGGTTTGGGAGCTAATAGGGGTGTAGAGGAAGTCAATGGGAATGTAGAGGGAGCCAATGAGGGTGCAACCAACTTCTCGACGATCATTGCCCACACTTTCTAAAGTACAAGGTTTACTTTGTACATCTTTTAAACTAGAAGGACCAAACTTGTAAGAGTGAAAACTCCAAGGGTATATTTTGCCATTTTTTATTCTTAAGGGTCTAAAATGTAACATTTTGAAAAAGTGTAAAAATATGTTCAAAACCTTATAAGACATAACTTTAATTAACGCTTGACATGCTTATCATTTCCAGTTATTAACTAAAACACTTAAAACCGATTATGTTATAACTATTATATAATTCATCATCGATGTGCTTTTAAAAATCCTGTCCTGAATCTATATCATACCACAATACTATGGAGCAGGTTAGTAACCGAGGAAATGTTGGAAATCAGAATGGTAATGTGGTTAATGAGAACATTCAGGAGAATGTAGGGAATATGTTAGTAAATGGCAACCAGGTAGGTTGTTCATATAAGAGTTCTTAGCTTGTAACCCTAAGGAATATAATGGTAAGGGAGGTGTTGTAGTTCTTACTCGTTGGATTGAGAAAATGGAGAACGTACAGGATATGAGTGGTTGTAGTA
>BQNB010150042.1:0-16092 GCA_026074375.1 Tanacetum coccineum
ATATTTATTTCGCGGAAGAATGGGGAAGAAAAGTTAAGTCAATATCCCTATATGTTTGTCAAATGATATCCATGTTATTTTGATCCACCTCAAATCGGGTCATTAGTTAGATTGTAATTATCGAGCATGTAAAAGATCAAGGGAGGGGTACGTGTTATAAACCCCATGTGATGTATTATGTCTTCAAAAAAATGAGAACAGAAAAAAGAAAGAGATTGATGTAGAGTTGTGTAGAGTTTGTATATCTTCGTCTGAGTCTTGGCTTAGCAACCAAACCAGCGTGTATTCGTAAAAATAATTAGCTAACCCTTCCACTCCAAATTCACCCAAATTCAAGGTTTTGAGTGTGTGCCGTCGCGTCGATTTTCTTATATATACAAACCCGAATTTAGGGTTTTGAGTGTGTGACTTTAGAATAAAAAGAGGGTACGAACCCTAGTTCGTTTAGCAGCTGTAGGAGACAATTTTAAGGCCTAAAAACCCTATTGTACCTCTTCCAATTCATGTTTTAATCAATTAAGGTTTACTTAATAATTCAATATGTCTATGCTTGGCAAAACCTCTTATTGTGTTTATTTATGATTGTATGAAACTTATAATGTAGATCTTAGTGGTGTTTCTTCTTGTGATGGATATGCACGTTAGGTCTTAGAAAATCAGCTTTTGTCTGCATTGCTGTTGATATGTATAGGGAAACATGATTGTGTAGAAAGGATACCATCGAGTAACAGTCTTCATACTACCTTGCATGCACGTTGCTCTAGCGGCATACTAAGTAGACGACGGGTTCGTGTAATTCGTTCATGCTTTAGGAAATAATTACATAGATCATCACAAGTGTAACAAGGCAACAACACTAGGAGAAGCAATCTAGGGAGTAATACATGATTAACTAGACACAATCTTTTATCTTATCGATATCACCATTAGTTTAGATTATTATTTAGTTTAATAGCTAAAACCAAACCACTCTTTCTCAAATATATGATTTTACCTGCTTTCATAAAATACAAAAATACAAAAAGAATCTTCCCTTAACCCTTAGGATTCTGTTAGACCGTGATCAAGCATTCCCAACCTATTCCTCGAGTGAACGATAAACAACCCCGAGTCTTGCCTATACTACACTACAACGATTAGGTGCACTGCCTAGGGAGCTGTAAAACTTCTCGTGTAGAAGTCATACGACGACCGTACATCAATATGAAACTAACTATTAAAGCCAAAAAATTATAATGTAACCCATACCAATTATTTTTAGCCCAACAATGCAAAAGCTTCAATTCAACCAGATCAAACCCCGATTTGTTTTTTCTCTACATCATATCCTCCAGGATAAACCCTGATTCTTTTGCAAAACACACACGCATCACACCAACAACCAAAAGATAGATCGGGGATATCGAGTATTCAAAAGGAAGAATAACAACTTCAACCGCAAAGGTTTAAATTTTAATATTTAGTTAGTTGTAAGCTAGTGTGTGCTTTGGTATATTGTGGTAATAACATCATAGTTGTTTTTTTTCTCTAATTCAATTTGGTAGGGTGAAAGCACATTTATAACTTTCAGTTTGTTACCAAATAATTGCAACGAGAGTTCAAGAAGTTGAAGTGGAGTAGAATTGCCATCGTCAATGTTAGGTGAAATTCGAAACGTGGACCTGAATTCACGTGGGAACGTGAAGATCAGATGAAACTTAAGTATCCACATCTGTTTAGTGTTGATAAGTAGTTGAATTTCGGGGGCGGAATTCTTTTAAAAGGGGGGGGGGGGGTAGGGTATGTAACCTTTGCATTTTTGTGTTTCGAATATTTCTAATATCTTAGTCCTTTGACTATATGACTTTTTGTCAATTTTGTTAGAATATGTACCGTGTTGTCGGTGGTGAATTTATGAGATTGAGGTATTTTATGGTTTATGGTGTATAATAATCCTTTTTAGAGGGTATTATTATGTTAATTATGTTCCGGGTGGTTTGGCCCGTGAATTGTGAGAAATGCCAAAAACGAGTCCCGACACGTCCGATAATGTCCAAAATGAGTTTTTAAGAATAAAACGTGGAAATATGTCAAGTAAATACTGTAAGTTATTGGAAAAGTATTTTTAAGTTCAATAAAAATGCTAAGTAACTTCGGGAAATATTTTACGATCACGATTTTTGAGTTTTAAGTGAACCCGCCACAAAAACAGAGACACCCGAGGCCCTAGGATTCCTAACCGGCTATAGAACAAGGGAGGGAGCAAGATGGCTAAACTTTAGCTAAGGTGTCCCAAGACTAGTACATATGGTTTTGTTTGGTTCCTAAACACATATATTTCATTCTAGCTTTCAAATCAAGCACACTCTTTTTCTCTTTTCTCCTCTCTTGCTCCTCCGACCGAAACACACACACACACACTTTATTTTTCAAACTTTGATAAAAACATGAAGAGTCTTGGAGTATTGGGTTATAGTGCTCGGGTTATTGTTAAAACAACGTTTGGGTTGTCCGGTTCGCGTCGAATTTTATTTTGAAGACCTTTTTGGTAAGTCTTTCAAATTTAAATTTAACTTGTACTTTTATATGGTAAATGATGCATAGATTTTAGTTGTACGGCCCGATCGTTAAAAATCGAAAGTGAAAGTTTATAAAACAGGATGTTAGGGCATGGTTTCGAACAAAATAAGAGAACGATGAGGTTTTGTTAGTTTTGATATTGTGGTCGTGATGGTTGAAAAACATGTATTTGTTATGTAGCTTATTTTGGCTTATTTATAGGTTCGAATGGCTTATTTTGAGCTTATTAACTCTCAAAAATTTGAGGTAACACAAGGAAAGTGTTTTTTGGTTATTACTCTAGTATGTTGTATTTTCGTAGACTATTATTATAGCTTATGGTGATAACCAAATACGATACGTAGCTTATTAGCTTATTTTTAAGCTTAAGTATATAGATTTTGGAGTTTATGGGCTCACGGCCCAATAAGCCCTTTTGAGCCGTGGCTTATAAGGGGCTTATTGTGGTCCGGGTTACTTTGTTACTTATTGTTTTAGACTTATATTTACTAATGGGCTTTGGTATTGGGCCTAGAGTATATGTTATACGTATGAATATCTTAATGGATCCTTATTGGGCCTTAAGGCCCAATAAGCAAAAACTAGTTGTTTTATGAGTTTGGAGGGACTTTTGAGAATCGAAACATATTTATGAATTGATGTTGAAAGTTGTTTTGGAGAAATACGATTTGGTGTACATTGCGAAAAAGGATTTGAATTTTTGTCGAAAAATGGTGAAATTTGTGATAAATGTTTGGAATAAAGGTTTAAAAACCTTAAAAAACGTTGTATAAACATACGGGCCATGTCGATATTTCGTAAAAAGTCTATACTTAGAATTTTTACTCAAAACGTGATTTTTAAATTTAATAATAAGATATTATTATTTTATTATTTTAATAAGTCGACTAAAAGACGAAAAATATATTTTTTTCCCAAAACTTTGCTAAGATGTTTAACGTAAATAAACATTTCTTTTCGTATAATATAAATGATATATTTATGGTAACTAAGTATACCGAATGGACATATCGAAATATATTTATAAGTGTTTATTATCTTATATTACTTAACTATTTTACTTAAATAGTATAAGTATATTATACTAATACAAGAGTTGGGATATGGTATTATTTGAAATTAAGTCGTCAACCATCACACCACTAAAACGTTAAAGATAACCGTACAACATACGTCTAGCCTCTATGCAACCTGAAAACTGTTTTGAAAATGAATAATTAAAATGGGACATTAATTGGACTAGGTCGTGTTCGAACGTCGTTGCATTTGCTTGTGTGATATTGAGTTTGCTGCTTGAGGTAAGTTCTCGTAGCCCCAACTTTTTAAATCTTTTCCGTTGGGGGAAAATGATACTCAAATGTGTTTTGAACTGTTTTCTGAACTGTGCGAAATGTGGTTTTGTTTTTGGGATAATTAATGTGCTTATGACTGCTATGTGAATGATATGTGTTGGTACGCTTTGCTGTGTGATCTTTCTGTGTGGTTCTTTACCCTAAACATACTCCAGCTGGTAGTCTTTAGGTGTGGTATGTCATCGGGGTTGCGACCCTAAGAGCGTTGGTACGCGCTGGTGATAAGACTAGCGGGGATGCTAAGTCTTGATACATGATTAGCGGGGATGCTAAGTCATGGGTTCTTGATTGTTCTGCATATATTCACTGTCATATAGCACAATTGTCCAACTGTTTAAGATATTGGCACAACGACTGAGTTTTGAGTCAAACTTACGAGCTCACCAACATTATTGTTGACGTTTTCGAGTATCATTTTTAGGTGAAGTTAATGATCTTTAAAGTGAGGTGCTTGTAGAAGACTTTTAGAGAATCCCATAGGAATCTTGTTTGAGAAGTCTTGCATTTTGATGTTTGTTATGAATTTGTTAGGAAATATTGTAAAGTACTGCTGACAGATAACAAAGTACTGTTAGTGATATTAAAGTACTATTCGTTATGTTAAAGTACTGTTAGTTATAGAAAAGTACTGTTAGCAATATCAAAGTACTGTTTATAACAAGTTTTAGAGTTTTAGAAGGATTGTACTATGAGAAGATAAGCATGGCAGTTTGTAAGCCCAATAGGGTTAATCCTTGATGTCTATAAAAGGATCCCTTGGAAGGCATAGTTAGAGAGGAGAACAAGTACGAGTCTTAGAAGAAGTGTTAGCGATTAGTATTATTAGTGTTTTAGGAATCTGCAAAGTTAGGCAGGTTCAAGGTGTGATAATAAAAGTAATCTTTTGATTATTGCTGTGTGTTCTTCTTAATATTATCAATTAGATTCCGCATAGTTGATAGTATTCAGTGTCAGCGTTTCATAGTTATTATCTTGGATTTATTCAAGGTAGTAATATCCTTTACAAGCTAAAGGTTCAACATATTAGAGTACATCGATCCTACAAACATGAAAATGAGAGTAGTATATTACATGCATTTGCAGCTGCCAATTTTCTCAGTTGATATATAAAAAAATTACCAAGTATACAAAAGCATTTTCAAACAATTTACTAATCATTAACACTACTTTACTGACATGATTTAATCCAAACACCTATTCTTACTTATATGATAATAAGCTGATCCAAACACGCCATATTTGTAATTTCTGTAGTATGTTAATCCAAACACGGCTTGTTCTTAGTTGTCTAGTAACATGATTTACATATCAAGCATGCGCATAATGCACCTCACTTTAGGAGTACTATCTGTGGAATTTAGGTGTTAATTGGCAGTTTTTTAGGGGACGATTCCAGCTCATGTCGTCTGTGGGAAGCTGATCTTGGAGCATAGTCACTACCAAAAACAGTGATAAGGTACACATCCATCTCTTTTGCTAACACTATTATACATTTACTTGTGTTTTTAGTTCCGTTGCACATAATATTGTCACACAAAGAAGAATGCTTCATATGTCAGGAAATTATGTTAACCTCAAGTCCCACATCGTTTCTTTACAACCTCTATTTTTAGTTTTAGCTAATGCTTTGTTTCCCTTGCATATTTGACATCCTCAAATGTAGGTTGCTTGCATTTTTGGCATTATCGAATATAACTTGCTTATTGTACAATCTTTGCAAATCAAAAACTGTTGGTGAATGTATGCGCATATTTTATAGTATGAATGCTCCATAATGTTTTACCAAACAATTTCTGAATGCGCTAACCCCCTTGATTGTAATTGAATAATTCGTGGACCATTAGGTAGAATTCCTTACATCAGTAAAGGTATGTTCATGTGTATGGATTTTGTGGTGCGCTTAAAGTCAACACAAGATAATTGATGATTAGCTTGAATTCATTTAATGGTGCATGCGTTTTAGAGTATTCAAAAAGATATACACAAACCTAACATAGCTAATCAAAAACATAAACATAAATGTTGTAACAAATGGATTAACATTTGGATCCTATTTTTTTATTATTTTCCTGACTACATAAGACTCGGTTAGGGCCCTGCTCTTGTCTGCTCCGATCCGGGCTGATTCCAGGTGACCACATTTGGGCTGCTCACTCCGAGTCATCCAAAATAACCCTCAAATAATAAGAAGAGTAAAATAGCATATTAGTGTTCTGTAAATTCTAAGCCATTGGCAAAGCGTGTGTAGTTTTAGCAGACCTTTTCCTTTTCCTCGTGTTAGAAGAACATGCCATGTCTCCTCCTTTTGGTAGGTTGTCTGCAATAAAGGATCCCTCTGCGTTGGAATCTTCAACCCCCTCTTTAACATAACAGATCCACACCCGACAAATTAGTAATTGCAATATAAGTGATCATATATATTTAATGGGATTTCAAGTAAAGGTCAGAAAGTGTCAATTAAGTAGTTGTCGACCTCCTCTGTTTCTTTCCTTCACCCGGCTTCAAAGGAGTGGCAACCGATGGTATTTTGCTCACTCTTTTCAACACAAAGGCCTTAGAGGCCTTGTTTGCAGCAACCGTGCCAGAACTGGCATATCCTTCCCCTCCTTCCCCATCCTCGGTTGTAACAACCTTCTAGTAGTTGAAGCTTTCATAGTTACCACGCTCAAAATACATGTGAGATTTGAGCTCCAGAGTGTGAGTTGTTCCTACAATGTTCGCCAAGGCGGTAGGCAAACCCAAGTGGTCTTCTTCATCTTGCAGGTGCAAGTAAGTAAATGTATTTGTCAAATTGTATGGTGCCAAAAAATATTCCTGCTCTTCAGAGTCCAGTATACAGCTGGCAGAGCACCCCAACAAACTTGTCGCCGTTTCATCAAACATAACCACCACAGCCTTTCCAGTATCATCGGATATTTCCAGATCAAGCCTGTACCTGCAGGTGGAAAGTTGGGGATGCATAGTAAGTGGTTCATTGAGTGTTATTTTAACTTGGACAGTATATTAAAGAACATCACGATACCTCATAACAGGGTACTCCACTGAGCTATTGCACAAGTCACACCAAAAACGCCCCTCCTTGCGGTTGAGGGTACCCTTCCTACATTTTCTCCCCCACATGATGGGTAGTTCCAACCCTTCTTTGTCCTTACTTTGTCAATCTTTACCTCACAAAGAAAGGTTGAAGACTGGAAAGGCATTCAGTATATGAGTGGGGAATGACACAACAACACAAACGTAAGGGCATATCGAAATTCAGGTGGCTTACATCATATTTCTGATTTCGTGCCCACATAAGCAAGTTCTCGAGAGTTCCAGCCTTTGGGGCTGTGTTGTTCGCAGACAGAATTTCTTTAGTCAGCTCTACACCATTATAATACATAAACATGGTAAGCGTCTGAAAGGCCCTACAGTATAATAATGGGAGAGACAAAATTAGGGGCACTTACCTATCATTAGTCTTCATTCGCTTTAAAAAAGGGATATCTCATCATCAATAATCAGGGTTGAGGATGTGCTGGATAAATAAAGCCTATCTGTAAGGAAAGAATCTTGCATCAGCAAACCAATAATCGCCATAAACTTTGTTCAAATTTTAGAACCTATTGGGACTTACGATTGTAAAGCTTCACTAACACGACGGTTATAACAACTGGATACAATCCCACATGGCAGGTCCTCTTTTGAATCAACATATCACCGAGACCACCCCACAACGTCACTCTTATTTGCTGGCCCCTGTACACAATTAGGAAGAAACTAACATAATGTCAGTTGTCTATAAAGGCATACATATAATAGGTAAACAAAATATATCCGGCCTGCAGTTAGCTAGATAGAAGTCTAGAGTCTTTGAACCTGTCCTTGTTTGAGTAGTCCTACCAACATTGGTCACAGCCAGCAACATTTGTAGGATATTTATTTAAAGACAACGCTAACAGTGCTGCGAGGCACGATGCATAATGTTTTATTTGAAAGGCGACAAAAGCTTGCCAATCAAGTATCTGTTGTTTGTAGGTTCTAGCGCATCAATCTCCACCAACTAAAACGGATAACGGGTGAAACCGTCAGATTTCACAAAAGATTTTTGAACTGTTGTCTCGCCATCAAATTCAAGCATTAACTCAGCAAATCTCATCACACGAAACTTATCCTTATTGGGCACAACAGTAAAGTTCTTCACAGAGTAAATCCCCCTTCTTTCAACCGCAGGAAATTATGTGCGATGTTGCCCCTTGCGGTGTAATGCATCAAATCACCCTGCAATATTCTTTTGTTAGCACTTCAACAGCAAACTTTATGGGCAATCACAATACATCAAGTATACCTTTGCGTCAGAGACAATAAGGTCGGTGCTGAGATATCGGCGAGTGGCAGCATGGACGTCCCACATCCTGCAGACCATCACCACAATGGTTCCCGTGACTCTCAAGTCCAGTTGGTTCAATAAGAGCTCTGTTTCGTTGCGTGCAACAGACGTTGACGTAGACATATTGCAGGTTTAAGATAAGAGTCAGATGATTAATTGTGAGGATACAAAGCATGGGACACGTAATTTATACCGGTCATAATTGAATGGTAGTCAACTCCAGGATGGAGATCTTTGTATTCTGCAATTGATTCTTTGTATTCTAAAACTGATGTGCATTCATGGTGGTGTAACTCGCCCTTAATCATTTGCATTATTTACCCAATTGAATGGTAGTTAAGTCTAGGAATGCATCTTTGGGATTCTGCAACTGATGTGCATTCATGGTGCTCTAACTCACCAGTGTAATTTAGCAATACCGAAACTTGTTTTTGCATCATTAATACTGCTCATTAAAGCTTGAAAACTCAATCTTATATTATATAAGATTTACACTTCTAAATTAGTTACTTGGTAATTATTATAAATTACGAGTAATATAAAACTTTATAAAAGGTCATAAACTAGTAACTCAACTACTTTATTTATAATCTCACTAAGCTTAAACTAATTTTGGAAACATTACACCAATAAGACAATAATTCACAGCTCAAAAGACAAGCTCTCAACGAAAAGAAGTTCTCGGTCGTTTATAGTTGAGGTCAAAAAGAAGTTCTACTCTACTCGAATCAATTATTGATATGTATAGAATTTTGTTTGCCTTATTAAAAAAAATCACTTTCATATAGTTATAAAAATACTAAGCACGATTATTATATGAATTTATATACACGAAAGGGTAAGAATAGGACTTGTCACAAGAACATACTATTTTGATAAATGGAAGTCCGCAAAAGCAAATACTAATTATGCGAAAATGTAATTTAGTACTCAAACTTGGTTAAGCAGAATTTTTAAATAGTTGAGTTATTAAAGACGGAAAACGGTATCTGGACTTAGCTAAGTGAAATATCTACTACCCTACACGCATGTAACACTCCGTCTTGCTGTAAATTTAATGGAAAGAAAGCAAACACGTTATCTATTAAACTAAAACTTTAATATCTTGTCAAAATAAAACAAAAGCTCTAAACACATGAAACAAAAATCCACAATCACACGTAATTCCATGTCCCGAGCATCTAGAAAAGCTACAAGAGTTTTTATGTAGTTGGGCATGGTCTCATTTCTCGAAGAATTTTTACTGGGATGGATCATGGATAGGATCAGCTTTTCTAGGCTAGCTATTTCATGCTTCTATTTTGCTAGTTGTGTTATGTTAAACTTATTTATATGTATCAAGATATATGAATGCTAGTTAAACATATAAACAACGTTAATCATGTCTGCAGGTGGCGGAGAATGTGACGTTTTTGGAGCTGTTTCTTGAGGCTTGTGGAGGTAGTTAATTTATAAGTAAACTTACCATAAATCATGATTTAATTAAATTGTACTGTTATTTGTTGTAGATGATGTTCAGTGTACATCAAAATATTAAATACAGTTGAGATTATTGCTGTTGTGTTTACTTGTTTATGAGTTTTAACTAAAAGACCTAGTGGTAATTAAGGTTGATTCTTGTGGTAAAAAATGAATCTTAAGTCAATGATTTCAATGTTTGTGATATACCTACAGTCTAAGTTTTCTGGGGATCATTACAATTTGTTTGCTTTATTATGATTTATGAGTTTTAGTAGGTTCTAACTGATCATGATGGTATTTTGTAGTGATAAATAATGATAGGTCACAGGATTGGGATGTGTGTAGATTGTTGTTTTGAAAATGATGTAACTGTGCACTTTAACATTGGGGATTTTGTTGCTTGATACAATAGACTCTTTAAGTGGCTGCATTCTGTTGTAATTTCATGTATAAGATCAGATTATTTACACCTATGAAGTCTTGGGGCTAAAGCAGATGATCACGACAGGAAGCTAGTTCTAAGCCTAATATAATCCAACGTGCTATATATAATCTTTAAGCATTTCTTAAGTTAGAGTATAAATAAATGGTATTCCGAAATTGGCAAAAAAAAATAAAGAAGTAACAAATAGAAAACAAAAGTGAAAGAGACGTAATTGATAATGAACCAGAAGGTTAGAACTCTCGACTCTCCTAGTAACTTTTTCAAATGAAATTTTGAAAAGCTCATGGATGTCTTTGAGAAAAGCTTTCTAATCCAACCATATCTGCAAAAGAAACATGGTTGGGATTCAGTTTGGAAGAGTAATAACAAGTGATGATGATCAAAGCATTGAAGCAGGATGACCATGTGACAATGTATTTTAGGATCATTTTTAGGATGTATAGTACTAGCTAGAATAGGATTAGTTTCTTGTATTCATCTATATGCAGATATTTTTTTTATCATATAGTAATATAGGTAAATGTACATCTCCCTGTTTGGTGTTATTAGATACACAGATGTAATCATCACTAAAGATCATCTGATTTGGCATGATCCAAAAGAGATCCTATAGTTTCTTTGCCATGAATTGGAAATCTAGTTTGTTTTACTATTTTCTTAATCCTTTATATCTTCACCCTATTAATTACCTCATACATCAGTTTGAGTGCTTGATATAAGAGGTGAAAAAACTTTATCCTAGATGTCACAAGAAAAAGAATCTGAATATGGTTCCATTGATGCGGTACCTTTGCTAGATCAGGACCCTAATCTCCTAGATATAAAACGAAATATGCAGGCATAACTAAGCCAAACCCTGAATACTAATTACCATCATAAGAGAGGCGCCATTTCATGGTAATAAGAAAGAATTGAAGCCATCATGTTGATTGTAGTATTGAACATCTACCTTGACTAACGGATTTTCTTAGATGGTGCGGCTACCTTATGTATCTACAAAGTCACCTTTATTACCATCACTATTCTAGTAACCTGTACTAACTTTTTTTTCTTAGGATGCTGATATTGTCATCTCGAATGCAGAAACTAAGACATCACAAGAAAGGGAGAAGTGGTTTTCCTTATCTGAAGCTTTGGAGGCGAAGAAAATGAAAGTGACGAATCACATGTTTTATAGGGAGCATGCAAGTGTTGGATGATTCCATTGAACATGTAGTCAAGGATGCCAAGGAACTGAGGAAGAACGTGATGCTTTGGTGAACAAAACGAAGCAAGCAGAAAATGATTTCAAGATCTATAAGGTTGAAAGAAATTTGATGACTCTTTCAGGGTCTACCTTCAAGGAGGCACAATCAAACATTCATTCAAAGTCGGAACTGAATCCAGCCTCACCGAACTGGAATCGGAAAATGGTATTTTAACTAAAAGAAGTAAATTGACGGTTTTTCCCTTCATGAAGAAGCCATGGGTTCAAAAATCAGAGAACCTGGCCGAATTTCTGCACATGGAGCAGACATATGTACAAGGAAGTCATGCAGATATGTATAAGTCTTATAGAATTCATCTCAAAATCACAAAAGATAAAAGAAAGCTAGCTAAGGCTGAGCAGAAGTTGTTTGATGATGTCCAAATGCTCAAACAATATCATTCTGCTGTAGAAGCATCAAATCTTAAACTCATTTAGTTAAACGAGCATCAAATCTTGTTCAATTTCAATCATTTATAATAAAGGAATGAGTGTTTAAAATTGTGTCAGAGCTTAACGCGTTAATCTTTAGCGTGTATCAAACTTCTTTTTTTTCCTACCGAATGTATATATAACTTTGAATGGTTAATATACAAAGAAGTTATATAAAGTTTTAAAAAAAAATCGCCTAAATTACTAAAGTTTAAAAGTGTTAACTCAAGTTAGTAAACTTATAACAAGCACACACTTCAATATTTTCGGTGTTAATCGAGTAACTTGAACACATATTTTCTCATAAGTTAAGTAACATAAATGTCGTGTTTTTACAAATTCAGTCATATTTACGTATATTTTTATAGGTTCAGTAACCTCAACAACTCATTTTTCATAAGTTCAGTAACCTGAGTGAACACTTTTAAACTTTAGTAACTTAGACAAACTTTTTTTCAAACTTTAGTAACTTCTTTCTATATTAACCAAACTTTGAATATATCATATTGTTTGCATTCTTTACCTTCAAGTACGATACATTAACGCATCAAACTTGACGTGTAACCATACACACAATAGGATATATTAAAAGTTTATACATTCCGTTGGAAAAAAAAGATTGGTATAAATTTACAAAAGGTTTATAAACGCTAAAAAGAAACGTTCCACCAAATCATTCATAAGCCCTATATACAAAAAGTAACAGAATTCCATAAAGCAATAAAATTTTAACTAAATAACTAAGCAATAAGCATAAAACATTTTAACATGTTGGTTGATTTAATAAATTAACAAACTTTCCGCAGCCGAACATTTAGAAACTAACAAGAAACCTTAAAGCGTCAAAGATGAACCCGAAAATAAATGAACCTTAATAAACCACTGGAATGATCACTCTTTTTGCTTGTTCTTCTCTTTGAGCTTCTCCCTGCCCTCATTCACCATTGCTTCAACAGATTTGATGAAAACTTTATAATCTTCTATCATGTTTCTCTGCATAGATCTATCAAGTTTTTCACTTTTGGCCAACTCAGGGTCATATAGAGCTTTAGTAAGCTGGATTAAGCTGAGTAACTGGAAAAGTATGTTTTCGTCAACAATAACTTGTCTGCTTGAATTGCTTTCTTGTTTGAAGAAGTCTCTTAACTCGTCTGTATAAGACTTTTCTTTCTCCCTTAACCAAAATTCTACTTCATCTAGAACTTCACTCTCTTCAAGGCCCAATTCTTCACCGAACTTACTTATTCCAAGTGCTTGAATCGTATGGATGGTCTCATCGATAGCATAGTAATATTTTGGCTTTTGGTTGTTGTTGGTGTTTTCGGTTGTTGTTGGTTTCTGTTGGTCATCCATTGTGTACGATTAGGGTTTCAGAAAGAAAAAAAAAAGAGAGATGCGAGAGGAGGTGGGAATGTAGGGTATATAGTAGGAAGAAAATATAAAGCGTAAAAATTCTAAATAATCCGATCAAGATTTTTTTTTAAATGCAACACAAGGAACCAAAACAAGGAATAAGATAAAATTAAAAATAAAAAAAAAACCACTCACCACTTAACCAAGATAGTTAAAACGGATGAGAGAACAAAAAAAGATACAACAACAGATTGTATACACTACTAAAACAAGACAAAAAGAAACAACTAACACCTATCCCGGGTACAAGATTCTTAATCGTGAGATTTGTTTAATCCGATCAAGATTCTTAATAGTGAAATTTGTTTTAATCTGATCAAGATTAAAACAAATCCCACGATTAAGAAAAGAAACCAAATTTTCGGTCAAAAGAGCATTTTGGTCATTCGTTTTTTAATTTCACGCTCAAATTTAAAATTGTCATAACTTTCAAAGGAAAACTTTTGCGAAAAACCGATTTCACTATAATTTTCAGAATTTAATTTTCTTTAATTTGCTTTGAATTTTGATATATAAATCGCAACTTTTATTTTTTAGATTGGGTAAATTACACTGTTGGTCCCCAAACTCCACCCCGTTTGCGGATTCAGTCCCCCGTTTTGAGAATCGGTGGAAATGGTCCTAAAAGTGGTCATTTTGGTGCGTGTTTGGTCCCAAGGGATGAACGATCGTTAAGTCGCTTCGTTAGTGATGGATACTATTGTAATTTCGCATTAAAAGTATTATAATGCACCCTTGGTCTCTAAGTATAAATTTTTTTGTGTACATTGTACACTTCTCATCACATCACCAATTAATATATTTACTATTCACTTCACTTGCACCTCATTCCAATCATTTCACAAGATTATTCCCGCCCAAATCATATTCCTACTCTCTCACAAATCACTCACACAACCATACCTACAGTATTTTTCTTCGATCAAACCTTACATACAATGGTGTTTGAGGACCACACGGGATGGAAGCTCCGCCTTCGACAGTGGATGGGCACCACCGATCAACTTATCGAAGATCTCGAAGCGGCTTATGGTAAAGATTTGAAGGTCTTTTGCACAAAGTTGATTCTTTTACACATGTAGTGTTCTTTACTTGTTTTATTTTTGATTTATGAAGTTGGGTTTTGATTTTGATTTTCAGATAATGCATCCAATATGTTTTCGATTCGAATACATCATGGTGGAAAATTTCAAAGGTATCCAGGCCGAATGTATGTCAGTGGTCGTGTCGATATATTTGATATGGTCGATATCGATTTGTTTCCTGTGGTTGCGCTGAACATGATGGTTCTTAAATTAGGTGGTATGTGCTTAAATACACATACCTTTGACCTAATAATACGTGTTTAAAAGACTAAAAACATACCAAAAATACATTGTATTTGTGTGTTTTGCATTTGTATTGTGCAGATAACGGATATTAACAAAAAGGACAAATATAAAGCTAAAACGGACAAAACCGAGCACGAAACGAAAAGAGCGTGAAAAAGACAAAGTCAAAAGTCAAAGTCAAAAGTCAAAGTCAACAAAAGTCAAAGTCAAAGACGAAGCCGAAACCGAAGAAATACTTAATGGGCCGGGTCAGCCCATTAAGCATTCATGTATAAAACTTATAAGTCTTAAGTCTTATAAATGCCCAAAAGCCATTTATAGTATAAACGGCCCAAAACAAAGACTAAGCCCAAAACCCCTTAACTGTCGTTAGCCAAACAAACCCTTTAACTTTTTACACAGTTAGTCCTCAAGGACTAACAGTGTCAGTCCCAAGGACCATCCATGCAAACACCCTATACAAACTCAGGGGCCAAAACTGTTAACTCCCATAACTTTTACCCTGTAAACCCAAAACAATTTTTCCCGCCCATTGATACTATTCATCTTCTTCTTTACCTTGACTACTGCACCATCAAACAAACTCATCACTCTCAAACTTCTTCCCTACTCACAAGAAGCCAATTCCACCTTGGCAATCCCTTGGTCTCTCATTGGATGATGAACATTGACCAAAATCAATGGCTGTGATCACTTGACTTGGAGAACACACAAATTGGATGGCTATGATGATTTTTGCAACTCACTCACAAAGAAAACACATCTCAGTTTACACTCACAGAAGAAGCACATATGTGAAGACCCAAGACTTAGACTTCTTTTATAAATAAGGTCTTTGTAAGCCCTTTGATGGCATCAATCTAGTTTTAATTTTCAGCTTATATTAAGTTTTTAAGTTTATTGTAATTTATTATTAAAAAGTCTTGTACTCTTGTTTTTTAGTTAATGAAATTTATGTTTTTAAGTTAAATCCTGTTTTTTTAAAAGATTAATGCATTTTATGTTATAAAACTGTTTTGTAAGCTTTCTTAAACTATTTTTAACTTGTTACTTAGCTGTTTACTTAAGCTATATAAACTTATCTATAGTTTATATAGTTTAAGCCTTTTTACCCAAAATCACCAAAAATCTTTGCAAGAAATTCATGGAGCATGGTAAATCTTGGATGGCCATGGGTTAGAGCTTCTTGGGAAGCATATAGGTTGATTTAGAGCAAATTTGAGTGCTTAAATCATTCACAAAAGCTTTGGACTTTTGTAAGTTTCAAATTTCATGTTTTAGCTTATTTACTGTTCATGTACTTATTTACTGTTTTAATCTGCTTATTGTTGCTTATTATTGTTATTTATTGCTTATTTGTCATTGTTTCTTGCTTATGTGTCACTTACTTGTGTTTTCATTAAAACTGTCTATTTTAGCTAAATCTGCTTAATTCTTGTTGCCTATATTAAGAGCTTATTGAAAGTTGCTTTATGCTTGATTTT
>BQNB010150043.1:4794-16092 GCA_026074375.1 Tanacetum coccineum
TTAAGTTAGATAGTTAGTTTGCTTATTTCTCTTTAGCTAGCTTATTTGAATGCCATTTCAGCTTTTAGCTTTTTAGCTTTATTTTAGTCCTGTCATCATAAGCTGTTTTCAACAGCTTATGAAGTCTTAGCTTTTAGCTTTTTATAGCTTATTTAGATTAGTTTAGATTCCTTGTAACTTGTTCAATCCCTAGTCTTAGCTTATTTCGACCTTAAGTCCAAAAGGACTTAGCATTTTCTAGCTTTTAAGTCATTTAAGCTAAACTGTCAACTTTAAGCTTATTTATAAGCTTATTGAGTGCTTTTCGTGAAAAGGTGTAGAAGACAAAGTTGTTAAGCCCCACGAGCTTAACAACTTTGCTTCTTTGAGTTTTCGAAAAAAAAAGGGAAAGACACTTGGCCCGGGTGAGCAAGACTCGAACCCGGGACCAAGCGATACAGTCCCTTTTACACACACACTCTACCACTGCGCCCTTGGGTCTTTTTCGTTAAAGACTCAAGGGCTATAATACTTATAGTGGTTTTGGCTTTTAAGCCTAATAAGCTGATATAGCTTATTTTCGGGCTTATTACTTAAGCTGTTTGGTGTTTCTTATTTTTCGTAGGACTGTCAAGGTGTAAAGTATTTTTAGAAAAATTTTCAGAATTTTTCGTAATCATTTAATATTTTTTATAATTTAATTTAGTTAAAAGTTTATTTAATTCATAAAAAATACAAAAATTATCAAAAAAATATTTTGCTTTTTTAGAAAATTTTCTTTTGTCATCTAGTTTGTAGGAAAAATATAAAAATTTTCGTAGGGTCATTTTTACAACTTTTTACTTTTTAAAGCACGGTCCGGGTACGGGATTTTGTCTTGACTCGTTTTTGGGTCAAACGAACTCCGTTTTCGGTCTAGTCTTTTTCATTCTTCGTTATTTGTCCCGTAGAGTAGTTTAGAAGTGAAAAATTTTTCGTAGGGTTATTTTTAAAGATTTTAGGTTTTTCCCCCTTTTGTTCGGGATTCGGGCCCTCGTTTTCTAGTTTAATTTCATAATTTCTAGGTTTTTCTTAAACGTTTTTGTTCGTTATCATCTAATTTGACTTTTTCAACTTCCCAAATCAATTCCTTCCTTCAAACTCAAATCTTCGATTGTATCGATTTTCCATTCCAGCCTCGTTGGGGATAAACGACCCGGGAACACTCTATACTACTTCTCGGTTTTATTGATTGTTGTTTTTAGACTAATATATATTTTATATTTTATTATATATTATATATATATATAGTGTGAAAACCCGGAATCAACCGTTGAAAGGTTGTTGGTGCATTACAAATACCAAAAGGCATACGCTTGTAGGTGTAGCTTCCATAAGGACATGTGAATGTAGTCTTTTCCTGATTGGCAGGTTCGATTGGGATTTTAAAATATTTGGGATATCCATCAAGAAAACAAAAGAATTTGTTCCCCGCTAGCCTTTCCAGCATTTGATCCATGAAGGGTAGAGGTAAGTGATCTTTTCGGGTGGCTTAGTTTAACTTTCGGTAGTCAATACAAACATGCCAACCGGTGACAGTTCTTGTGGGAACAAGTTCATTCGTTTCGTTCATCACAACGGTCATTCCTCCTTTCTTAGGTACATAATGTACATGACTTACCTAAGGACTATCTTCAATGAGGAAATGATTTTTGCATCGAGAAGTTTGATTATTTCTTTTTTTACAATTTCTTTCTTGTTCGGGTTAAGTCGACGCTGTCTTTAAATGATGGGTTTGGCATCATCCTCGAATTTGATTTTATGTTTGCAAAAATATGGGCTAATGCCCAGAATATCAGATGTTTTCCAAGCAAACGCTTCCTTGTGCTTTTTGAGAACAGAAACAAGACGTTTCTTTCATTGTATTTGAGCAGAGCAGATATGACTACTGGAAGAAGAGAATCTTTTTTCCAGAAAAGCATATTCGAGATGCTTGGGAAGAGGTTTCATCTCAAGATTGGTTGGTGGCTCTTGAATATAAGTCTTGATTCTTAAATTTCCTTTAAGGGTCAATTCTTTGAAATTGTTTTCGACTTCTTTCTCTTGTTTAGGAATTTCCTCGACATCGACAGCCATGAATTCTTCAAATTCTTTATTGAGAGATGTTTCGTTGATCTTTTCTGGTGTATTCAAAAATGGCTTAGAGTCATCGAGCAATGCATCTAATTCTTCCTCTATGACTTCGTCAATAACATCTGTGTGGAAGCATGTGTCATCATTTAAGTGAGAATGTTGCATAGCTTTGTTGATTAGAAAGGTGATTTTATCATCCCCAACTCCTAGATTGAGCTCTTTGTTTTTAACTCGGATGATAGCATCAGCAATGTGTAGAAATGGTCTCCCTAAAATAAATGGGACTTTGTCATCTTCCTCCATTTGTAGGATAACGAAATCCACTGGAAATACAAATTTTCCAACTTGGACAAGCATATTCTTAGCAACTCCCATTGGATATTGGTAAGTTTGATTGGCTAAGCGGATACTCTTCCTCATAGGCTTCAAGGTATTCTGTTGGCTTTTCTAGTTTTATATACAAAGATTTTTGGTTCACTAGGAACATTATTTCACATGGATTATCCTGAACCACTATAAAATGGAAAAATCTTCTATGCCTACAAAAACATCACGTAGACGAAGAAAAACAATAAGTTTGTGGTTATAATTAACATAGAAGAATTAGGATTTAGTTTTGATCGGAAAATCTGTTAAACCACTTATGGATGAAATACGCAATCTCCCTTCCCTCCTCGACGCTCACTGCAACTACGGTCTATCAAAATCGACATTGTTGTAAGTCTCAAACTCATTCCAATCTCTACATCTTTCACCATATCGACTTTTTTCATTTCAAAACGTACCCAATTAGTTTTTTTCATTCGAAGAAAATAACTCATCATCTTTCGCAAGAAGTCTCGTTTACAAATCGTCTTTATTGTATTGAATCTTGATCTATTCGTCCAGAAACAATAGTCGAAGAAACTTTTTAATTATACAAGGGGTTATTTAAAAATTTGTCAATATTCATTTACAAAAACTGGCCAAAATTCGAAGAATTTTTTTTGAGGCGGCTGCCCCCTTAAAATTAAGGGGACCAGCCGTGTAAAAAGGGCGGCCCCCTTAATTAATTAAGGGGACTGCGTATCTGTGAAAACAAACACCCACCTTACAGTTCGAAATCACTATACCAAAACATCATTTTTTTTCTTTCCTCTTTCTCCCACCTACTTGTAACGAAAACCCCAGTACCAAAACCTTCAAAAAATCAAACCTCAAAAATCACAAATCAACCAAAATTCACATGGGGAAATTAACTAACAAGTTTATCTAACACCATCCATTGTCAAGTTTGTTCAACATCTTTTGTTTGATTTCATCCAATTTTGTTTCTAATCAAAATTTGGATGTTTTTTTTAATTATTTTCATAATTCTGCAGTTTGCGTCTAGGCTTTCAATAATCCAATTCCCAAACTCAAAATTCATCCAATTTCACAAAGGGCAATCACCTACAACTCGATTAACAACACCTATTATAAGATTTCCTATACTTATCTTTTTCAATTTCATCCAATTTTATTCTTAATCAAAATTGGGTATTATTATATTTTTTTGCATCTTTTGATTCTTATATTAGAACTAGGAAATCCATAACTACGATGATTCCCGTAGTCACAAGAATTCAATACATTCATTAGAATTGAGTCACAAAAAAAATTTTGGTTCAAAATTTTTTATAAATATATATACATATTTTTCATTTTTTTGAAATTTAGAAACAAAGTTCATACATTGTTGATTCATGCCAAAAACACGATAAAACAACAATACATTGCCCATCGAAACGTACATTCCTAAATGTATACTTTTCGAATCAATGGAAAATGTGTTATAAAAATAAAGGGGTGTTTGGTTCGTTTTTTATGATCAATTTTTAGAGTCGAAATGACCATCACTACATTTTTATCATGTATATAAACACATAAGAAACTAGTGTGAGTCATCAAAATATATAATTCATATATATTTTGACATATTGGACAAGATTTCTACCCATAAGGGAGCGTTTGGCTTATCACGAATTAATAAGAATTTTTGAGTCAAAATAAGTACTTTACTAGTGATAAGCCAATTGCAAACAAACTCACATGAATTGACGAAATATACAATCTAATGTATACTTTTGTCAATACTTAAAGTTGAGTTAAAAATAAACTAAGGAACATAAAAATTACTTCTTAGGTTTTTATTTTTTAGAGTCGAAGTAATTTTGGTTCCACATATAGTATTTTTCTTACATACTCTTTTTATTTTTGCATTTTTTTTGACATTGTTGTTGACTTGTTTAGGTGACAAAAATGCCGAAAGCTACTACCACCGATATATCTCTCACTAAATCCTACATCCCAAAAGTATCCAAAATTCCCGGCATCTCCCCTACTATTGCCCAATTCTACAAACCTATTGAAAACCGCAACATTCACGAAGGTCGTGTTGTTGATCAAGCCTACTACAAATCCAACAATATCGAGCGTCTCTTTACTAACATTCGCTTCAATTGTCTCTTTCAAATCAACGAACCGATTGTTCCGAGATTTATTCTAGACTTCTATAGTCAAGTCACGGTACAAACCGATGACTATGGCTATCTTGTCATCTCTTTTATGATTCAACACGAATTCATAACTCTTACTCTCGCTCAATTCGGTCAAATCCTCAAAATTCCATACAATGGTCAAGCCGTTTTTACAAACGAGTGGGACCTTGCATCTCTTGAATATTCTCAAGAAACCGAGGGACCATATTGCACCGATCTTCCTACTCCCGACGACATTCGTCGACTTCTTGAATTGGAACGTGTCGTGGTAGACCGTACCATTAAAAGTCAAACAGTCGCTCTCAATCCAAATCAAATTCTCACCAAAGAACTAAGCCCCGACATGAAGCAATGGGAAGAACTCATTCGAGAGAATGTGTTCGGACTAGGAGGACATCAGGACCGTCTCCCCGCTTGTCTTGCTCACATGTTGTATTGTGTTGTTGCCGAAGAACAATACAATCTTGCTTATTTCTTTGTCAAAAGAATCGAATGTGCCAGAGCTACTCCAACCGCAAATCTTCCATATGGCATGTTCCTAACGCGTCTCTATCGACACGTCATGGAAATGTATCCTCATCTTGACAATGGCATCTATGACATTGTTGAACGAGTCATGCGTCCTCTTGCTCTAAAACAATCTCGTCGACCTCGAAGTGATCGTGGCAAGGCAAGCAATTTCTGTATTTTCTTTATCCTCTCATCATCAAGGCACGTTCATTTCATAACACGATGTGTATGATAATGTTCAAAACTTCTCGGGCAAGTCCTCCATCTCCTACCACCTACTTAACTCTCTTGGTTCACTCAATCCAAATTACCAAATCCCTCTTCTTCGAATAAACCGATGGAAAAACTCTCTTTTGCAGTCAAACCACATTGCTCAATAAAACGCAACAAATGCATGAGGAGATGCGTGAAGGATTCAAGTCATTTGGAAAGACACTAAAATGAGTGTTTAGCAAGAAAAAGAAGTGAAGACTTAGGAGAAAAATTGGCTAGATAGCTAAATAAGGTTTAAGACAATATTTAACTTGATTGTGTGTTTGTTTTAATCTACTTGTGTGATGATTATCCGATCTATTCAGAAAGACATGGATGTTTATTATTTTTAGATACTTGCTTGCTTGGATGTTATGAACTTTTGATTGTTTAGTTTAATCTCTTAATTATGTTATTTTGGTTCCATGCTTTAATGTGTTTATTGCATGTTATTAAATGTGCTTATAAAACTCAATAGGGCTTGCTGCAAATAAATCACCCAAAATAGAAACCTTCTTATGAAATTCTAAAAAAAATTCTGTCAAAAATGGATTTCAGCAAAGGGCGGCCCCTTAATTCATAACGGGCGGCCCCCTTATATTTAAGGGGACCGCCCATAGCATTTCACGGGTAAAACAATATTTTTCTTGCTTTTTGCCCTCTTTTGCCTAGTATCAGCTATGTTTACCCAGATTGCTTAAACAGATTTTGGAAAAATCTAAACCAATTCAAATTCATTCCATTTTCAAACCAATCTCTTCTAATAAATTCCCTCTAAATCATCATCAACACATCATCTTCCTCATCATACACTAACCATTATCAACCTCCATGGCTTCACCAAGAGCTTCCATTTCTAAACCATCAAAGAAACCAAAAATCACCATCATACCACTAAAACAACTCTTCATTGACTTGACTCATTGAAGGACCACTTATAACCCATCACCAAAGAATTCAAGAGATAATCTCCTAGTGTCAAAATGCACCCTCAAAAAATCCATTACCAAAGACTTCATCCTTTCAATTGACTACACACCAAATATCACCAAACTCTCTTCTTCATTCCCCTTCCACATATAGCTCCTAAACCCTCCATTTATCACCTCTCCATAAGTTTCTCCACCACCTCCAACTCAAGAAAATGCATCTATGGATATCACTCTCACCCTTTCACCTATTACCCCACTTGATGTCTAATTTGATACTCCATCACCTTCAACACCTATCCTTGGTCATCCTATTCATTAGAATTTACTTAAAGCATATGGTGTTTCATGCCTTTGTTGTATCCACAACCGAACCCTCATTTTTGGGTTAAGAGATGAACTTCAATATATGTTTTCTTATATTGAACATGTGCTCTCACAACCACCAATCATCATCCCACCACCTCCACCATCTTCCCCAAACTAAACATACTCTATGTTTAGTCTCTTAAATAATTGATCATCTACCATTTTGCAAGCAAGTCCTATGGAGCTTTACTAGTTATAGGATTTTTTGTAGTTTAAATTTCATGTATGTTAGCATGTTATTTATTTTCCTTATGTATGCATGAGTGTGTTTTCACACACAATTTTAACTTTAATGAATGATCATTGTTGGTTGTATTATTTTTATTTTTCCTCCTTGCTACATGTTAGAAATATTTGTATTGTTCTAACTCGTTTTTGTAGCCAAGAAACCATAGCTCAATTCCTTGGTGCCCTCGAACGAGGGGGAGCACACATCAAGGGGGAGTATTTGTTTCATCTATTTTACTAGCAATTCTCGACGATGCCTTTTTGATTCTATAAAAAGGGGGAGAAATGACATAAAACTCACTAAATACTTGCTTAAAAATAATTTTACATTTAATGAGTTTAAATTTTGTAATCATCAAAAAGGGGGAGATTGTTGATAGAAATAATGCCTAAAAATATTATTAATATTTTTCACATCCTTACATTTTGATAATCACAAAATATAAAAACATTTAATATAAAATTAAACATAAACAAGTAATTAGTAGTAAATATATTAATTTCAAAATTTACATCACTTTAAGGTATGAATAAACAAATGCTTAATGCATTTTATGATCAAAGGAAATTTTTATTCAACCTCATAATTTTATAAAATATTGTAGACATTTTTATAAACATTACAAAAACATTTTCTACAATTTAAAAAAAATGTTTTTTCTTCAAAATAACATTTTGAAAATCCAAATTTTCGGACCTAAACGGCTAGAAAAGGTCTAGAAAATTTCCCCTACATTAAAAGACAAACTGGGGAGCTCTAGCTAGGGCGGACCCTTAAATACTACGGGCGGCCCCCTTAATTTTAGGGGAAAAACCGGCCCCCCCCCCTATTTAAGGGGATCGCCCATAGACTGACGCTCCTCCAGTTTGTCTTATAAATACTGGACTTTTCCCTGCTATTTTCTCACCTTTTGCACTCATTCTTTCTGTTCTAAAAACAGCCCACACATCTCTTTAAAATCCTTTGATCATTTAATCACAAAGCTTTGTTTCCAAGTGATCCAAGCTCAATTCCTCAAGTGCAAGAGAAGAATACTTCCATCATCAAGTGAAGAAGTATTACACCCAAGTGTACATTGCAATCCTATTGCATCCACATCATATCTTGTAAATTATTTGTAAATCTTGTAAAGTTGTGTTGTTGTTAGATCTTGGTGATTGTTGTTAGTATAGTTGGATCTTGGTGATCCTTCCTAGTAGTGTTGGATAGTTGTGACATAAGTAGTGTGGTGAGGTGAAGTTGTGAAGTTGTGAAGAAGTTGTGAAGTTGTGAAGAAGTCGTGAAGTTGTGAAGTCGTGAACAAGTCGTGAAGTTGTGTTGTGATACATTGGTTCTAGCTTTAGATTAGACTTCGACGTTTAGCTTTGTGTCGTAAATAGTTGTACGCAACGTTAGAGTACGGTTCTCCGTATAAGGGTGATTCTTGACATAGTGAAGAAAACTCATCGAGTTTGGGTGCTACGGGGAGATGGAGTAGGGCGAAGGGTGCTTCGTTCGCGTAGTGGTTTGATTGTTCTTACTCTTATCTCTTGTCTTACTTTATTATCTCATATACTTATATTGTCTATATTGTGCAAGTATTGAATTCACAAAAAGTCAAATCTAAGTTTTCAAAAACAAACTTAAACATTAAATTTAAAAAGCCGGAAAACTATGAACCCCCCTTTTAGTTTTCCACACAACGAAAATTTTATAAAAACAATTACCAATGCGAATATAGTCATAAGAAGACTTTGACTTAGTCAATTGGTAAAGCGGGAAGGAAGATCTCGTTTAAGCATTGGGTCTTGTCTTTGACGATAAACTAGAGTACTCGCGAGCTCTTTTCATTCCAAATTTGTTTCATTAGTTCTGATTTTCATCTTCTGGCATTCATTCCTAAAAATCATCCTAGCCTTCCACTTCATTGCAAGTTGTTTGTGATTGGTAGCCTTCGGATTTGCCCACATGGGGCTCCTCTCTGGTTCATTGCAGCAATAGATGCCTTTCAACCCTAGTTCATGTGGCAACCCTCTTATTTTTACTAACTTCACAGTACAACGGCCACACATGATGCTACTTACACTTGTTGCAGTAAGGTAAATTCTCAGAATAAGCCTTCTTTCTATTGGCTCCAACAGTGTAAGCCCTTTCCACATCCGGTTTCTTGAAGGGTAGTTGTTGTGGTACTCGGTTATCCTTTGGTTGGTTCTCAACTTCTCTTGATGTTAAACTTCTTTTTCTATCGTGGTTTCTTGTCGTTATGACCTGATCATGGATGTGAGTCATGGGTATTTTTGTCTCGTAGATAGCAATAGCTTTAATAGCATCAGTAACTCGTATGGGCCCTAATCTGGCCCATCTACGCAATAACTCATTATAGCTTGTTGCCGACATTCTCTTCAAATCAAAAGAAATAAAAGAAAAATAAAAGAAGTCAGGTTCCTAAAGTCGCGTTTCCAAAAGTGGAATGTTACGAGGTGACGGGTTAAAGTCATGTTCAACTTAATGGCATGATTCAAGATGAAGTTATGAGTACGACGTTTAGGAGAAAACAAAAAGTATGGGACGAGTGCTCAACTCGCATTCGGGTTCGGACAGTAAGATGTAGGGTCAAAAGACTGTGACAAGTTTCGATGTTATGTAAAATAGTATATTGTAAATTTATGAAAAAGTTTTAATGACCATCATATCACTCACGATATCTTGAGAAACGTTTAGAGACCGTTGTGCAACTCACAATGTCCCGGGGGAAAGATCTATAATTTAATATTAAATACTTTTGTATTAAACCAACGAGAAATCTTCGTAAGGCCAAAATAAACGTTATATAATTATGAAATGTTTTATACTTAATACTCGTTTATACTTATTGATAGTCATTATATATGTAAGCAAGTAAAACATGTCGGACACATACTGGTTTAATAGACCAACTTAGATATACTACTGGTTCTCTATAAACCTTGGCTCTAGATACCAATCTGTCACAACACCAATCGGTGGCTAGACGGAAATTCAGTATCCGGGGGACGTGACGTATAATATACATCTACACAAGATACAAAAGGAACGACCTCTTAAGGGTGTACGTTTTGGAAATCCAAACATCGTTACAAGTTAATTTTTAAAATAGTTTAGTTTTGCATAAGTTCAAAGGTAATAGGCGGAGCGGAATACTAGGTTTGAAAAGTTTTCACCCAAACGATGTTAAACATAGATTTTATACAGTCTTGAAAATCGGCCCAAAGCATGGCAACACTAATAAGCAAGCAAAGACATCCATAGCTAAGCACCTGAGAAAAACATGCTAAAACGTCAACATAAAGTTGGTGAATTCATAGGTTTGAATTTAGTATTAAAAGTTGGACCACAAGTTCACAGTACGCACGTGACAGTTATAACAGATACAACTTCACATAAAAAGTATTTACTGTTGCGCTAAGCTCATGACACCAAAGCTCAATTTAAAAGGAAGCATATTATATGCCAAACAAGAATTAATTGCCCTAAAGGTATCTGACCAAGATCACCTAGTGAAATCCGACATGGTATATATCCGTTTATCGGGAGCCCCGTGGGTAGTGAGCGCTACTCACCCGGATAGGGATAATTAGTCCCAATAGATCTATTTACAACATTCGCGCTTACTTAACCAGTCTGTCGGTTAAGCAATTGACGGTTCATGATAGTTCGGGCATTAATGGTCTATTCGCTACTTAGGCAACACGTAATCAGGAAAAGGAAACGTAAAGTAACTGTGTCCATAGTTTAAAAACAAGCAATGTTTCTCACCCTAAAATAGTAAAGTAAAAGTAGTAAAACGTGGGGCTATGAACTCACCTTAGCAAGATGAGCAAATGATAAATCACGCAAGTAAAAGATGATATAGAAATCTAGCCGCGACCTAGAATAATAACGCGTCTTAGAAACACGGAAAGTATGCCAAGAATTGCACAATATGTTCATCACCAAAAGACATCCATGTGTGTTTTTGTGCTTTGACTTTAATTAACAAAACGTGACCAAATAAAATTATAGAGTTTGTCGTTAAGTTTCGGCGTTTAACAAAAAATTACTATTTTTAGAAAGTTTTTATTTTACGAAAGTTTTTAGTTTCAAGATGTTAATACCGTCCCCTATATTTGCTTAATCCATATTTCCTTAAATGCACTAGAGAAATCTAAACGTTTAACTTCCATGTCCATCTTGCTAAAATTCACCAAACTTACTATTTTTAGTAACTTTAACGCTTTTCCTAAGATATGTTACGACATCTTTAAATGATACTAATCAATATATATGTGTTATTATATGTTTCGCTAGTGTTTTAAAAGCTTAGAATATCTCAAAAGTGTCTGAAAACCCATTTTACTATTCACATCAGCAACTATTTATTTGGTTTTGCTAAAAAATGTTT
>BQNB010150044.1:2738-16092 GCA_026074375.1 Tanacetum coccineum
GGGTGCCATTGATAGTGATAAATGTTTTTGATGTGAGGAACCACTTTTTCATTCAGCCTCTATTCTTTATTGGGTTCCTTTGGCATACCCTTGTCATCCTTCTCATTCTTTGTCATCCTTCCAGTTCCAACGCCATCAATTGACTTTAACTCCTCGCCACTAACATGATTCGCCAATACATATTTTTCAAACACCTTCTTTTTCGTTAAACCTTGAGTCTACGGGATATGCACGATGCAATCCTTAAGAAAAGGTGATACAATTAGAGAGTTAGAATTACATAGGTTCGGGTTTTGCATGGTTGAAATAGGCTTGATCGCATCCTCCTTGATAAATTCAAAATCACCCTTATCATTCTCGTTTCGGATTGAGGGTGGTTTGTAAACCAATTCATGTCTCGGTTTGGTATTTGTCGTACGAGGGAGGAATTTGGTACGTTGGATTTTATCAAGATACTCAAACTACCTCTTTAAGTTTTGGATTATCGCTTGGTGGTTCCTTAATCCTTGATTGATTTGACGTTCTAATTGGACCACCTGATCTTTCATACGTTCATTCACTTCAATGTACATAGCAATCCATTCTCTCATCATTTTCTCCGTTGAGGTTTGATGTGCGGTTGTCGTAGGACTTCTACACGAGAAGTTTTACAACTCCCTAGGCAGTGCACCTAATCGTTGTAGTGTAGTGTAGGCAAGACTCGGGGTTGTTTATCGTTCACTCGGGGAATAGGTTGGGAAGGATTGATCACGGTCTAACAGAATTCTAAGGGTTGGGGGAAGATTATTTTTGTATTTTTGTATTTTATGGAAAGCAAGTAAATCATATAATTGGAGAGGGGTTTGGTTTTAGCTATTTAAACTAATAATATAATTCTACGCTAATGGTGATAACAATAAGATAAAAGATTGTGTCTATTTAATCATGTATTACTCCCTAGATTGCTTCTCCTAGTGTTGTTGCCTTGTCACCCTTGTGATGATCTGTGTAACTATTTCCTAAAGCATGAACGAATTACACGAACCCGCCGTCTACTTAGTATGCCGCTAGAGCAACGCACATGCAAGGTAGTATGAAGACTATTACACGGCCCCTAGGAGTTTACTAAGTGCATGTAAAATACATTAAAAGTGGATCAACCATATTAGGGGGCAAGGTAGTATGAAGACTGTTACCCGATGGTATCCTTTCTACACAATCACGTTTCCCTAGACATATCAACAGCGATTATAGACAGAAAGCTGGTTTTCTAAGACCTAACGTGCACATCCATCACAAGAAGCAACATCACTAAGATCTACATTCTAGGTTTCATACAATCATAAATAAACACAATAATAGGTTTAGCCAAGCATGTTAAAGATAAAGCAAGAACAATAGATCAAACAACACATAGACATATTGAATGATTAAGTAAACCTTACTTGATTAAAACATGAATTGGAAGAAGTACAATAGGGTTTTTAGGCCCTAAAATCGTCTCCTACAGCTGCTAAACGAACTAGGGTTCGTACCCTCTTTTTATTCTAAAGTTACACACTCAAAACCCTAAATTCGGGTTTGTATATATAAGAAAATCGACGCGACAGCGTCGCGTTTTAGTCGTGACGCCGTCGTAAAATGAATCTTCTAGATCTGTGTTTGAGTCGGTGCGAGCTGACTCCGTCTTGAAATGTGTGACACCGTCACTTGATGAGTTGCGACGGCGTCTAGTATAGCATATGACGTCGTCTCCAGGCTCTGTGAGCACAAATCTTCAAGAGTCTTGGTGTTGGTCCGTAGTCTTGTCCGTTTCTTCTCCAAATGAACCCAAGTCACGTGTAATTCATCCAAATGTCTTCCAAATGAGAAATACCTGAAAAGGAACGATTAAGTACCTATTTTGGGCATAAACACATGATTTTAGGGGTTAAACGACCCTGAAAAAGTCTATAAAATGACACATTATCAAATACCCCTACACTACTAAAACTTAATTCTCTCTCTAAAAACCCTAAGCAATTTTATCATGAAATCATCATCTATTTTTGATCCATCTGTTGGATCTTAAATTTGATTTTGGATTTGTGTTCTTCTTTTTATTATATACAAATTGATATTATTTTTCACTATTATCCATTACTGTTCATCTTAGTATTAATTCATTTTATTAGTTCGTTATTATTGTTCTTCCCACTCACACACTCATCCTTTGTTACCGTTATCTACTATTCATTAATCTTACATTCCAAATACCTTAATCCTTAATGATTTTTGTTTAAATCCACCTTTTTAATCATGTCGGAACATGACCCTGATCCACTTAATCTACCTAATCCTCCTCCACTGTATGATAAATCCAATGAATTTAATAAAACTCATAAGAAACCTGAAAAGAAATTGGATAAGTCTTTGAGAGCTAAGAAGACCACTAGGACTATGAACCCTGAGCCTAAGGTGGTTATAAAGCATGGTAAGATGTTATCTAGTGGTCAAGTTAATGTTAAGAAAGATGGGATGCACTCTGGGGCGAAGGAGGGTGTTACTGGTATTGTTGATGAAGGAATGAAGGATGGGTTTGACGGTGAGGAAAGTATGGAGGCTGGGGATGATGTTACTGAAGATGGTTTGGTGTCTAAAGTGGGTTTGGAAGAGAAGGAGGTTAGGGATGAAGTGAGAAATAAGGATGGTGTTGTTAAGGGGGTGTTTGGCAATGAACCTGTTACTAATGTAAGTGATATGTTTCCTAAGTTAAATAGTGCTAGTTTGAATAAGAGAAGTTATGAGAGTAGTGTAATTTTTGATAGTGTGCCTGAAATTCCACCTCCAGTTGAACTTAACCCTATTTTGAATCCTAATGTCAACTTGGTTGGTGGTAATAGTAGGGATTTACTTGGGAATTTGGCTAGGAATGGTTGGGGTAATAATAATGTTGGGAATATGAGGAATAGTAAGAATGAATTTGGCATGACTAGTGGTGTTAGGGATTTTGAAATACAGGAAAACAGTAGTTTTAAGAAGGCTATTTCATTTAGTAATGCTGTGCAGGGTACTAATTTTATGGGTGATAATAAGCTTAAGTTGGTTCCATGTGCTACAAAGGAGGGTAGGAAAGTTGTGGACATAGATCCTATTATTGAAGAAGGTAGCAAGAAGTGGGGCCTAACTGTTGTAGGTCATTTTGTTGGGTTTAAAATGAGCTATAGAGAGATTGTGGGTCACCTTAAAATGATGTGGAGATCTTACCAGTTAGATGAAATCATAGTAAATGAGGGGGGATTATACTTTTTCAAGTTTAAATCTAAAGATGGGCTTCAAAATGTTATTGAAAATGGACCATGGCTTGTTGATCAGAAACCATTGTTTGTGCAAAGATAGGTTGCAGGTATTTGTCTTGACAAACCTGAGCCAGCTAGAATACCCTTATGGGTCAAGATTTACAATGTGCCTCTTGAGGCATGGAATGTGGAGGGTATTAGTAGAATTGCAAGTAGAATTGGAACCCTTATTATTATGGACAAAGTGACTACTTCTATGTGTGAAAGAGGGTATGGGAGGGCCAGTTTTGCTAGGGTGTTGATTGAGGTTGATGCTACTGAAGGAATTGTTGATAATGTGGAGATTTGGTACCAAAAGTTAAATAGAACAATGAAGTTAAGGGTTGAATATGCTTGGCAACCTCCTTTGTGCTCTTATTGTTGTGTGTTTGGACATAGTTTTAAAGGGTGCAACAGCAGGCCTTTAAGTGAGGAAGAAAAAACTGAGAGAAATGTAGCTAAGTCTCAGGCTAGTACTAAAGTTAATGATGAGCAAAAGGGTAATAATGGGTTGCAATCTGTTCCAAGTAGAAAATTTACCAGGCCTGGTGTAGACCCTACAGGCTCTCAATTTCAGCAGCAAAGTGCAAATGGTTTAAGATATGGTAGGGGAGGTATGTTTATGGGAAGAGGGGGTTTTAGTTCTAAGGGCAGGGGATCTTTTAATGGTAGAGGTGGATTTAATAATGTGCAAGTCAATGATGGGAAGAGATATGTTCCTATGAAGAATATGGCTAAAGAAAAGACATCTGATATGGAGGGTATGAATAAACAAGAGATGGGTAAGGAAGTTAGAATGGATTAAGCTACTCAAGTAAAACATATTGCTCAAAAGAATTTTAGTCTAAGTAACAGGTTTTCAGCACTTGTTGATGAGGAACAAGATGATAAAATAAATGAATGGCAGGGTATTAAAATTAATATTGATGTGGCTTGTGATATGGGAATTCTAATTGTTGAAGAGGAATTAGTTAAGTGGCCCTAGGATCTTCAAGAATACTACAAAATAAAGTGTGATAGTATGGAGAAAAAGGCTAAGATAGAATTGTTGCAGAATAGAATTAAGATACTTGAAGGTGATATCAGTACTAGTAAAAGTAATTTTGATGTAAATGTCACTATGAAAGCTGAGGAAAATGTGGTTGCAGAAATGGAAAATTCTGGTTCCTTTAGGAATCAAGCTTTTGATTTTGTTTATACTGAAGCTTATAGTAAGGAATCTGATAGAATTGAAAAGTTGATCTTAAAGAAGCAATTAGCTGAGGTGAAGTTGTTTATTTTGTCTGAAAAGCCTTTTGATGATAAAGTTAAAAAGGGTTGGACAGATGAGATGTTAGAATTCTATGAGGCTAATGTTGATTTGAATGATTATGATATAAATGAGAAGAACAAGAAGATGAAGTCTAATGATGCCATGGATGATGAAGTAAATGACTCAAAATGTGGTTTCAAGTGCTGTGGATGCTTCTATGGCAGACATGGTGAATAATGATGATGCTGGTATTTCCCCCTCTTTTTAAAATGAATATTAACATTGCAGCATGGAACATTAGGGGTATGACAGATACCTCTAAGCAAGATGAAATTAAAATGCTTATTTCTGAGAATAGTTTAAGTATGTGTGCTATAGTTGAAACTAGACTTAATAAGAAGTTGGTGAGTAAGGCTTGTAATAATGTTTTTGGTAGATGTATATGGGTGTCTAATGTTATGGATGCTAGTAGAAATTGTAGGATTATTGTAGGATGGGATCCTGATATGGTTGATGTTGTTTTGTTGTCTAGTTATGCTCAGGTTATGCATTTTGAAGTAAGTTTAATCCTAGATAAGAGAAAATTCTTTATTTCTTTTGTTTATGGTAAAAATGAACCTAAGGATAGAATAGGCTTATGGGAGAACCTTATTGATCATATGGGTATTATTGACAACAAACCATAGGTTATGATGGGTGATTTTAATGCCATTTTGTATTCTAAAGACCATTCTAAAGGGTTTGCTAATGTATATCAAGGGATTAGAGAGTTCAGGAGTTGTGTTCAACAGCTTGATATGAAAGACTTAGCTAGGAATGGGTTATTCTCTACCTGGGTTCAAAAAGGTAAAAATCCTAAGAATGGTATTATGAAGAAGTTGGATAGAGTCATAGGGAATAGTGATTTCCTTTATATATCTGGGCCTGTTATGCCAATTTCCTTCCTTATGTAACTTTTGATCACTGCCCTGCTCTTCTGGTTATTCCTTGTTCTGCTACTAAAAGGAAAAGGTCCTTTAGGTTTATGAATTACCTTACTGATAAGAAGGAATTTCACCAAGTTGTTAAGGATAATTGGAATGTTCTTGTTTATGGTACATTAGGGGTATGACAGATACCTCTAAGCAAGATGAAATTAAAATGCTTATTTCTGAGAATAGTTTAAGTATGTGTGCTATAGTTGAAACTAGACTTAATAAGAAGTTGGTGAGTAAGGCTTGTAATAATGTTTTTGGTAGATGGATATGGGTGTCTAATGTTATGGATGCTAGTAGAAATTGTAGGATTATTGCAGGATGGGATCCTGATATGGTTGATGCTGTTTTGTTGTCTAGTTATGGTCAGGTTATGCATTTTGAAGTGAGTTTAATACTAGATAAGAGAAAATTATTTATTTAATTTGTTTATGGTGAAAATGAACCTAAGGATAGAATGGGCTTATGGGAGAACCTTATTGATCATATGGGTATTATTGACAGCAAACCATGGGTTATGATGGGTGATTTTAATGCCATTTTGTATTCTGAAGACCATTCTAAAGGGTTTGCTAACGTATATCAAGGGATTAGAGAGTTCAGGAGTTGTGTTCAACAGCTTGATATGGACGACTTAGCTAGGAATGGGTTATTCTATACTTGGGTTCAAAAAAGTAAAAATCCTGAGAATGGTATTATAAAGAAGCTGGATAGAGTCATGGGGAATAGTGAGTTCCTTGATATATTTGGGGCCTGTTATGCCAATTTCCTTCCTTATGTAACTTCTGATTACTGCCCTGCTCTTCTGGTTATTCCTTGTTCTGCTACTAAAAGGAAAAGGTCCTTTAGGTTTATGAATTACCTTACTGATAAGAAGGAATTTCACCAAGTTGTTAAGGATAATTGGAATGTTCCTGTTTATGGTTTTGCTATGTTTATTTTTGCTAAAAGGCTAAAGAATATGAAAAGACATATTAGGGAGTTGAATAAAAGGAATGGTAATGTTTATGAGAAAGTTAAGAAGCTTAAGGATGAACTCAAAAAGATTCAAACTAAGCTTGACAAGGATCCTTAAAGTGTTGATCTTAAAGATGCTGAGATGGTTATTAATAGTGCCTATAGAGATGTTATGATGGATGAGGAAAAGGTCCCGAACCAGAAGACTAAAATTGAATGGCTTAAAGAGGGTGATCATAATAGTGCTTACTTTCGTAATTTTCTTAAGGGAAGGCTAAGCAGGAATACAATTATTAGTGTTGAGGATGATGTGGGAATTGTGTTTTATAACGATGATGTTGCTCCTATATTTGTGGACCATTTTGAAAGTTTTTTTGGTACATGTGAAAAGACATTCCCTGTTGAAGACCCTGATGGCCTGTTCATTAAGAAGATTGATGTTGTTAGTGCTCTGTATATGGTTAGAGATGTTTCTAATGATGAAATCAAGGCAGCCTTGTTTGATATTGATGATAATAAGGCACCTAGACCTGATGGTTTCACATCTAGGTTTTTCAAAGCCTCATGGGAGATTATTAGGAAGGACTTTTGTTTTGCTATCAAAGAATTTTTTATTAGTGGAAAGATGTTAGGGGAACTGAACACTGCCCTCATTTCTCTTATCCCTAAATGCAATAAGCCGGTTAAAGTGGTTGATTATAGGCCCATTGCATGTTGAAATGTGGTCTATAAATGTATTACTAAAGTGATTTTAAATAGAATCAAGGTTGTGCTTAATGGAATCATTGACTCTAATCAGAGTGCTTTTATTGAAGGAAGGCAAATAAGTGATAATATTATGTTAGCTAAAGAACTGATGTTTGGTTATTTAGGTAAAATGAAGGGTGCCAGATGTGCTTTTAAGGTGGACATCCAGAAGGCATATGATACTGTCTTTTGGGAATTCTTAAAGTTCTGTCTTCTCAGTTTAGGCTTTTATAAAACTATGGTTAATTGGATTATGGTATGTCTCTCTTCAATGTCTTTCTCTATTTGCATTAATGGGGAGTCTCATGGTTTTTTTAAATCTAAGAGAGGTCTTAGACAAGGAGACCATGTTTCTCCTTATCTCTTCACAATTATAATGGAAGCTTTTACCCTTATGCTTAAAAGACAAGTCTGTAATGAAGCTAAGTTTAAATATCATTGGGGTTGTAAAGGTTTGGGCATTTTAAACCTATGTTTTCCTGATGACTTGATGTTATTTTTGCCATGGGGATATGGTATCTGCCTTAGTTTTTAGAAGAGCTTTAGATTAATTCTGCTTGTCTTCTGGTTTGAGACCTAATATGGCCAAAAGTACAGTTTATTTTGGAAATGTACCTGAGAATGTGAAGAGAGATATTATGATTGATATGCCATTTAGAGAAGTCTCCTTTCCTATAAGATATTTGGGTATTCCTTTGAATGCTAATAGTATTGTTAGAGATGATTGTACTAATTTATTGGATAAAGTAAAGAAAAGAGTGGAGGACTAGAGGAATACAAGTCTTTCCTTTGCGGGAATGCTTCAACTCATTGTTTCTCTGTTGAGCTCTCTGAATGTCTTCTGGGCTTCTATGTTTATCCTGCCTCAAGGGGTTTGTGATGAAATTGACAAGATTTTTAAAGAACTTTTATAGAAATATGATGGGAAGAGGAATATTAGATATAGTGTTGCTTGGAAGGATGTATGTTTGCAGAGAAGTAAAGGTGGTCTTGGTCTGAAGTCTATTCATGTGTGGAATGAGGCTTTGATGGCCAAGCATCTTTGGAATGTGGTCATCAATAAGGACTCAATATGGGTAAATGGGTCAAAAATCACTATTTGATGGATCATAGTGTGTGGGCTGTGGATCCTAGCCATCACTCTTCTTGGGTATGGAAACAGATTTTGGCTTTTATAAACAAAATTAGAGGTTTTGTGAAGGTTAAAATTGGTAATGGTAGGGATTGTTTTCTTTGGTTTGACAACTGGTGTAAAGAGGGTCCTTTGTGTAATCTAATAAATTTTTCTTCTCTCATGCAAGATAGATTTATTTTAAGTACTAAAGTTGCTGATTTAGTTAAGAATGGTATGTGGATATGGCCAACTGATTGGGACACAAGATTTAAGGAGGTTTTAGACATTCATGTTCCTACTCTTTCTAAGAATAATGATGAAAAGGTGATTTGGATTAACAAGAAAGGTAAGGAGAATAATTTTAATGTTAATGATGTTTGGAAGGGTTTAAAGGCAAATCCTCCTAAGGTTATTTGGTATGATCATGTATGGTTTTCTTAATGTATTCCAAGACATTCCTTTATTTTGTGGATGGCTATTAAAGGAAGGTTGAAGACTCAGGATATGATTTCTAGGTGGATGAATGTTCAGGATATGAGGTTCCCTTTTTGTAAACTTTGCAAAGATTCTCATAGCCACTTATTTTTTAGTTGTACCATAGATAAAAGACTTTGGGAAAGGTTAAAAGGTATGGCTAGGCTTGAGTATGTGTCTAACTCATGGCCTCAGATGATTTCAAGTATAGTTAACTTGCCTGCTAAGAACATAATATGGAGTGTGATTTAAAGATTGGTACTTGGTGCTTTTGTGTATTATATATGGCAGGAAAGGAACATAAGGCTCTTTAGGGAAGATGGTAGATCCGATGAGGTAATTTTTAAGCTTGTGGTTAAAGCTGTGAGGCTCAGAGTCATGGGTTTAAAACTTAAAGTTACAAATGAGGTTATCAAGGCTTCTGATGTATGGAATTTTCCTATTGATAAAATGCATAAATATAAATGTATGATTGATGATCTTATGTCTAATATGATGGATATTAATGATGATACAACCTAAATTTCTCAAGTATGCTGACATTAGGAATGTTTGGGTCAGCAGAATTAGATTATATTACTCTAATGTCAGAAGTTATGTTAGCACTGGTATGTGGGATTGCAATAGAATTTTTATGGTTAATTTATGGGATTAGAGTAGTTTAGATAGATGGTTTGTTAGGACTGTTGAAAGGTTAGCCTTTAAGTATCCTGGACCATGGAAGACTGGGTGGAGTTGGAGGGACCTTGTTTCTATGCTTTTGGACCAGCTTATTTGTTCTAACTTAGTAGATTGTTCCTTTGGTTTCCTATCCATGGGTATGAATGGTAGAAATATGAAATGTCCCTTATCTCAGTTTGAGATTATTCCCTATGTTTTCAAACTGATTAAGGCCAGGTATGATAATGATATGTTACATGGTACAACAGATAGTTATTGTGGAATTAGGGATGGCATGCAGATTCACAAGACTATTATCCAAGACTATGCTTATTGGTCCTATACTCTTTTTCCTTGCTCAAGGTTTTTCTCTTTGGGTTTTACTTGGCAAGTTTTTTTAATGAGACAGGGTGTTTGGGTGATTACTTATTTGGTTTTCATCTTGTTTCAAGACTGTACAAGAAGTAGTGATTGGGACTGGCATGCTCATAGTTCCTTATGTTCTTTCTGGTGGAGGTTAGCTTATGGTGATGGTTCAGAGGATGTTGATTGGTCTCAGCATTTTCTGATGATTCAGAGTTTGCTATCCTCTTCAGTAAGTATTAGCTTGTGTATGGAATCTAGGACCTGCAGTCTGTATCATGTATTATGATTTTTGTTTTGATTAGAAGTATGTAGTTTTCTCTTTTGTATTAGTTTTGGTTTTTTGTATGTGAGCATGGGATTTGTCCATTGCCTTTTTGTTTCTAGCCAAAGGTTTGGTAGGGTTTAGGGATGTGTCCTAAATCCTTTCTCTTTGGTTTTTTTTGTACATTCTTTGCCTTTTTGGGCTTTGTTTTTATAAATTTTACCTTCCCAAAAAAAATACCCCTACACTTGGGATTTGCTTGTCCTCAAGCAAATGGGCTTTTCTACCTAGACAATAGCAATATTGGATGCATTTAACCTACTCTTTAAAAGCAGTTTACGACACAACCTCCTAGACCTCGTAATTAAAAGCGAGGAAAGTATACACTAGCACCTCACATAAGTGTTTGAGATTCTCTCTTTCTCTCGGGTATATAATAAATTATAACAACTATAGGAACAGAAAATTAACACTCATTACCTGTCATAGCATATAAGTTACCATAGGCTTGGTAAAGGATCAAACCTCCACTGCTAGGCGCAAGTATTAGTCATTACTAGCAAAGAGGTCTTTTTAAAAAGGGTTATGGGGTGTAGGTGTAAGATAACATAAACGGAAATGGAAACGAATGGGATACATTTGGGGAGTGAATTTGGGGTGAAAGGGTTAGCTAATTATTTATAAGAATACATGCTGATTGGGTTGCTAAGCCAGAGAACTCAAACAAAGATATACAAACTTTACAAAACTCTACATCAATCTCTTTTCTTTTTCTTTTCTATTTTTTAACATAATACATCATAACTTGGGGTTTATTACACACCCCTACACTTGAGTTTTAGAACTCATAATTACAATCTAATTAATGACCCGAATTAAGGTGGGTCAACATAACATGGAGATCATTTGACAAACTTATGGGGGTATTAACTTAACTTTTCTTCCCCGTTCTTCCACGAAATAAATACTATCATGAATCCCAATCATCCAAAAACTGTATTTACAAGGATAAGGACTTACCAACCGTGTACCCAATAATTAACTTATGTTAAAACAATAATGTACTGAAAATGAGTACATACAAGGTAGGCTAAGGCGATTTGGGTGTAACAATTAGTACAAGGGTTAACAATGCTCTTCATTAATAGTCCGACTTAACCTAAAATTTATAAGAACCATGAAAAGAATAGACGCGGATGGGTTGTACTAGAGGAGTATTGTGCTAAAAATGAGTACGAATCACGGGTGTGGGATTGTTATATGATTAATGTGACCATCATAACAAATACAGGTTTAAAACATGGGTTAATCCTAGTGCCTCTTATCTAGCAAATTCTAATACTTACTACGCGATCTCAGAATGCATCACAAAATAAGTTCTAGAGTTTAATACACTACCGGTACACTCATATAATTTAATACCGATACCAATGTTCCAGAAAAGGCAAAAAAGACCATACGTACACATCTGTAACGACAAAATAGACACATATGACTGCATTCGAACCTTAACTCGAGCAAGCTAAAGGTATAAACTATCTTGGGTATCAAAAAAGGATACCCAAATTCATATAGTTCTAAAGACGAACCTCACATTTTTAGGGTAGAATTCTGAGGTTTTTGTGCTATTCATATAAATTCCTATCCATGAGACGCAATTAATACATGGTATTCTTCGGCATATGTCATAAAAAATTTAAATTTAGGTTAAAATTACCGTCAATGCTATGTTTCGATATATTACCCATCATTTTAAGGACAAAGCAAATGGAAATTTAAAGGAATAGTTTCTAAGGCTTATTTCCCCCCTATACTTAAGTTAAACATTGTCCTCATGTCTTAAAAGTACCCGTTTTGTTTTGTTAAAAGTATCTTCATTGCTAATGCTGCCACCAAGAACATGACAATCTATCAGATGGATGTCAAAACGGCTTTCTTGAATGGTGAGCTACGCGAAGTGGTTTATGTTTCTCAACCAGAAGGATTTTTAGATTCAGACAAGCCAAATCACGTGTATAGGCTCAAAAAGGCACTCTATGGTCTTAAACAAGCTCCACGCACGTGGTATGATATGTTGTCTAGTTTTTTACTATCACGGGAATTATCCAAGGGTGCAATCGATCCAACACTATTCACCAAAAAAGCAAGCAGCAACATCTTATTGGTACCAATTTATGTCGACGATATTATTTTTGTCTCTACTAATCCTGCTATGTGTGATGAATTTGCTAAAATAATGACTTCTAAATTTAAGATGTCGATGATGGGGCAAATGACTTTCTTTCTAGGACTTCAGATTTCTTAAAGTCCCAGAGGCATCTTTATTAACCAGTCCAGTTATGCTCTTGAAATAATAAAGAAATATGGTATGCTATCTAGTGATCCCGTAGACACCCCTATGGTGGACAAAAGTAAACTAGCTAAAGATCTACATGGGAAGCCAATCGATCCTACACATTACCGTGGGATGATTGGTTCCTTAATGTATCTTACATCCAACAGACCAGACCTCGTATTTACAGTGTGCATGTGTGCCCGGTATCAAGCAAAGCCTATCGAAAAGCACCTCCATGCAGTTAAGCGAATCTTTCGATAACTGAAAGGAACCATTGATATGGGTCTGTGGTATTTAAAAGATTCTTGCATTAATTTAACAACATATGCAGATGCAGACCACGCAGGGTGTCAAGATACTAGATAAAGCACATCTAGAAGTGCACAATTCTTGGGAGATAAACTTGTTAGCTGGTCATCCAAAAAGCAAAAGAGCACTTCTATCTCTAGTACAGAGGCGAAATATATTGCTTTATCTAGGTGCTGTGCTCAAATCTTATGGATGAGATCATAACTAACAAACTATGGGCTTAAATTCAACAAGATTCCAACAAGAGTGCAATCGCTTTATGCTGCAACAATGTTCAACACTCGAGATCTAAGCATATAGATGTGAGATACCACTTTATTAAGGAGCAAGTGGAGAATGGAGTAGCGGAACTCTACTTTGTCATAACCGAATATCAACTTGCTGACATCTTCACAAAAGCTTTGCCACGAGAAAGATTCAACTTCTTGGTCGAAAAGCTGGGTATGAAAAGCGTGTCTCCTGACACACTAAAGAGTCTGACAGAGGAAGAAGATGAGTAATGGTGGTAACTCATGGTATAGTTTGTGTATTATATGTATATTAGAAAATATAAAAGCACAAAAAGATTTTTCATTTTATATAAATTTTTCAAAAAGAAAATAGAAAAA
>BQNB010150045.1:0-14502 GCA_026074375.1 Tanacetum coccineum
AATGTAAACCTAAAGGTGTGTGTGTGTACTCTAGGCGTCAAGTCTTTGTAAGACGCCTAGCTTTAGTAGCTAGCTTATTCGTAGCTTAGTAGTAAAGTAAGCCTTTGTATCCTGATCAAATACAATGAAAGGCTTAATGTTTAGTAGTAACACCTTGTTCTTAATTATGATTGTATTATTTGTTATTCCGCTGGATCATGATTATGATATCCTAGATGAGCTAGATCATGGATCAACAGTATAATTACCTTTCTAGAACACTGGAACAATTAGACTAGAGTCTTGTTAGGAAAATTCAGATTGTTGGTTAATTTGGGGAAGATATTCTAATTGAGGGATAAATGATGATGGAGAATAATTGTTGTGGTGAATTGATGATTGAAAATCATTGGATGGATAAGTTACTGAAAGAGGTGTTGATGATTGATGAGTTGAGTATTGTTGAGACTGATAAGGTGAACCATACTGTGGAGATGGATATGTTGAAGCTGGTGGTTGAAGTTGAGTGTTTTGGTAAGTGTGTTGATGAGTTTGATAAGGTGACTGTGTTATTTGGTGAGATGCAACTAAAGCAAGAGGATCGGAGTTACGTTCATGCATCAAACGAACTTCATTTGCATGTCGTTCATGTTGTTCCAAGTAAGCATGAAGCTGATCAACATTGGTAGTATGCAAGTCTTTGACCAACTTAACATCAGTAACAAATTTGCTCCATTCATCAGGAAGTGTGTTCAGAAACTTGGTATTAACTTGAAATTGCTCCAGTGGCATCTTGTAGATGTTCATATCATTGAGTAGCAGTGTGAATCTCAAGTAGTACTCGTGTAACGACTCTCCTTTCTTGTAAGTGAACTTATCAAATTCATCGTACAACTTACACTCTCGTTCTTGCTTTGTTAACGACGTTCCTTGCATGAGCAGTTTAATCTTCTCCCAAAGATCCTTGGCTACACGATGTTGACTCACAAGAGCATAGATTTCTGTTGGAAGGCCTTGGAGAATGATATTAATTGCTTTGATGTCACAATCAGCTTGAATGGCTTCTGCAGGGGTGAGCTCAGTATATTCCTTAAGTCTTGTTACACCATCCACTGTGATTGATGGCCAGACGAGTGGACCTTTCTCAACGGAAGCAAGGATCATTCTACCATGTGGTCTATTCATCATATAAAGTTCCATTCTGCTTTTCCATGAATCATACAAATGTTTTTCAAGCATCGGTGGTTTATTGTCACCACCTGAGAGAAGTGATTTATCAGCAAGAGTCGTCATTGATAACGTGGTATCAAGAAGATTACTAATTGATCGATCGGTGGTAGAAAGAAATTGTGTTTGAATGTGTGGTTGTTGAGACTTGAAATAATTCTTGAAGATTTTACAGTTCTCGACAAAACCGGGAAAACAAGTTAATGTTTCATGGGATTTTACAAGTCAAAGAAATAACCGTATAATTTAGAAATTTGAGTTGATAGGTTTTAATTGGAAAGTGACTAGTTCGGTTCTTAAACAACTTGATTGGTTTGGTTGTCAAAGAAGTTGGTTTAGTTTGGTTCTAATGAATCTTGTTTAGTTCGGTTCCAATGAATAAAAACTAGTTCGGTTCTCTCCTTCAGTAAACTTGTTCGGTTCCAATTAACTAAACTAGTTTGGTTCACTCGTTCGGTTAACTAGTTCGGTTAACTAGTTCGGTGCCAATTAACTAAACTGGTTCGGTTCACTCGTTCGGTTAACTAGTTCGGTTAACTAGTTCGGTTAGCTAGTTCGATTGTCAAAGGAGTAAACTAGTTCGGTTCAAACTAATGACAACTCATTCGGTTCCAACTAAAATCAACTCGTATCGTATTCCACAATAAACAACAGCGTTCAGTTCCAACTAAAACAACTCGTTCGGTTACAACTAAAACAACTCGTTCGGTTACAACTAAAATCAACTAGATCGGTTCCATTGGTTCGGTTAACTAGTTTGGTTAACTCGTTCGATCTTCTAGTTTGGTTCCAATAGACAAGACTAGTTCGGTTGTAACTGAGACGAAACCTAAATTTTCAAAACTCAAAAAGACACAATTTTGATTGGTTTTTTGTAAAAAATCTTGTACAACTAGTGTTACTAGCCCTATAAGAACAAGAAAAATGACAACTTTAAGGTTTTTAAGCCAAAAAATTTTAAATCAAGATTTTTCTTTTTGTAAAGGTTTTGAACACAAATCAAAAGACAAACACAAAAATAAAACACACCACTTCATGGCTCTTGATACCAATTGAAGAATACTAGTAATCTTTGATATTAAACAAGAACTAGAGAGAGAAGTGGGTTGGAAAGTTTCTAGAGAGAGAAAGTAACATAGAATGGATGATAATATTATATGTGTGTGAAATGAGAAATGAAACAACCAACCTCCCTCTCCAAGGCATGGAGAGGGTATATATGCTACAAAACAAGGCCGGCCATGGGCCTTAATGGGCTTTCCATGGGCTTGGGCCAGACTAGCTTACTAGACTAATCATATAACAAACTACGGGCTAAGACTATTACAACTTGGAAGTGACTGATACTTTTCTTGTTTCCAACAATCTTCCTGAGCATCTTTGGCACGGATTTCTGCATCCTTACACACTTGTCTAAACCAAGTGATCAATTCATCAATGGGGTCCTCTAATGGAGTCTCTCACTGATCTATCTCAACTCGGGGCTTCACATCCCACTTGGTCATGAAGACTGCCAACTCCTCTAGACAGGCAGCTGGATAGTTATCCATGTCCTTAAGGGTAGTGTGCAATTGTCCCCTAAGGCATGTCATGCACACAGTCAAGGCTGTCTCTCCTCAAGATGTTACAGCAACAGACACAGAAGTCTCTCCAACCTCTGTCCCGTAGGGTAGGACAGTAGTTAGAGCCCTTTCCTTCTTGGTGAGGTCTGCTTCGACAATCATCTTCTGGTAAGTGGCAAATAGGAGATAATGGTGATGGTGGTGGTGACTCAGGGTCATCTTGATAGTCATCAAGATTAAAAGCAGCAATCCTAGCACGTTCTACAAGATCCGGATCAATAACGGGTATAACAGACATACGAGCGGTACGTCTACTAGTCGGGTAAAATGATAGTGATGGTGGTAAAGTGGAAAATCTCGGAGTAGAATGGCCTTTGGTATACACATAAGGGAGTGTATCTGGATATCTGGGAAATATTGTAGTAGTGCCATCAGAGTGCGTTAATTCATCCGAGTACGACATGACGCTGAGATAAAGAAAGTATATAATAAGGATATAGATATATCTCAAAATACGTGTAGTTCAAAACTGTTTAAATCACATGTAACCCATATAAAGTATGTATGTTTAGATCACATGTACCCCATATTATGTAGATGTAATTCTTAGATTGTTGATACACATGTACCCCATATTAAACAAACAAGAATGACTGATAGTAGATATATAATAATCACATTAAGCAGATATGTAGTTATAGTCTAATGTTACTCAATGCAACCTAGTTCTCTATAACCTAGAGAGCTCTGATACCAATCTGTCACACCCCCAAAATATCAGAGTATAATGGAAATCAAGGGCATGTGACTTCATGATTATCATATCTCTAAGTAATACATAACGACCTCTCTATGAGACGTTTAGAAAATAGATCACTTGCATTAGGAAATAATAAATTGTTTAAACATTGTGCGAAAGCATAAATCTGGTCACATAGATGACAACATTGTTTTTAGATAGTACAAATGATCTTTAAATAGACTGGAAATGACTGTAATGCATGAGACTTCACATAGCATCTTCACTCTTACAACCTGAGGAAAACATTGCTAAAGCGTCAACATAAAGTTGGTGAGTTTATAGGTTTTGTTTAAGTAGAAATGTTTAGTGTTTATGAACCACAAGGTTTTATCCACATGTGACAATATAACATATACAAAGTCACATAAATTGCATTACTATTGTCTAAGCTCATGACACCGAAGCGTTAACATATACCAACAATGAATGAATGCCCATGCAGGTGTCTAACCTGGGACACCCGTAATCTGATTCAAATGAAACTCTATTGCTTGACTAATGTCAGTCCAAGACAAACAGGGACGTCAATCCCGATAGATCTATCCATAACATTCGCGCTTACAAGTAATTAACGGTTCACGATAGTGGGCAAGTAGGAACTTGGGTTAAATCGGGACTTAGACCAATCAGTAATGAGTAATTGTACTTGTGTTCATACGTTTGAAATAAGCAATATTCTCACCCCAAAAGATGATTTAAAATAGTAGAGCAGGGGCTATGAAAACTCACCTCAGTGGGAAATAGCAAAAATACCGCGATAAACTGTAGGCACGGAAAATTGATACAACACTCTGTCTGTCACCTAAATAATGAAATCATGTCTACTTTAACATGTATGCAAAACAAGTGAGTACTATTCATTATCATCCTTAGTAAGTGCTTTGAGTTTATGAAATTGTTTACTTGTTACACCTTGTAAAAGTCAAAGTTCTTATTCTCGTGATATGTCTTTTCTCTTTAAGTTCTCTACTTTATGTTTATATCCATATGTCATATTACTTCTCCATAAAATATTAGAGGTTGTATATTACAAGATCATGATTGAGTTTATGGTCGGTTAAATCTCTAAATGGGTCGAATAGTTTATTTATGTTCTAATAATCAAAAAGGGGTTTTTGAATGGTTCTTTCACTCTGACTATCGGTTTGAGGATGATAAGCAGTGCTCATGTCCAACTGTGTACCCAATGCTTTCTGCAATGATTGAAAAAATCTCGAGGTGAAACGACTATCACGATTGGAGATAATTGACACTGGTACACCATGCCTTAAGACTACTTCTTTCAAGTAAAATTTTGCCAGTTTCTCCATCTGACCAGTCTCCTTGATTGACAAGAAGTGAGCAGATTTGGTAAGACGATCAACAATGACCCAAATCGTATCGAATCCGGTCGTTGTTTTGGGTAACTTGGTGATGAAGTTCATTGTTATCTTTTCCCACTTCTATTCTGGTAGATCGGGTTAGACCAATAAACCAGATGGCTTTAGATGTTCGGCATTGACTTTAGCACAAGTCAGGCATTTACTAAAATATGTGGCGATGTCAGCCTTCATGTTCGGCCACCAATATAATATTTTCATGTCATGATACATCTTGTCAGATCCTGGATGAATAGAATACTTTAACTTATGCGACTCGTGCATAATCAAAGATCTCGTATCACCGTAACACGGTAACCAACTTCTATTATCCAAACATAGCGTTCCATCAGCACGGGCTTCTAACTTCTTTAGCATGCCACCAATATCTTGGGCATCAATGTTTTCAGTCTTAACTACTTCCTTCTGAGCCTCAAGGATTCATAACAGAAGTTCCAAGCCAATAGTCATAACTAAGGCTCTTACTCGTAATGGTTCAATCCTTTATTTTCGGCTCAAAGCATCTGCTACAACATTTGCTTTCCCGGATGATAACGAATTGCGCAATTGTAATCACTGAGGAGTTCTATCCATCGACGCTGCCTCATATTTAGTTCTTTTTGGTCTAGGATATGCTGTAGGCTCTTATGATCAGTGAATACTACACATCTTGTTCCATACAAATAGTGCCTCCAGATCTTTAAGGAGAACACCACTGCTCCTAATTCCAGATCATGGGTGGTGTAGTTCTTCTCATAAACTTTCAGTTTTCTAGAAGCATATGCAATAACCTTCGTCCTCTACATCAGTACAACACCTAACCCTTTTATGGATGCATCACAATACACCACAAAATCGTCACTGCCTTCGGGTAGTGCTAGAATAGGTGCATCACATAGCTTCTGTTTCAATAGCTGGAAAGTTGTCTCTTGTTCTTCACCCCAATCAAACTTCTTGTTCTTCTGTGTCAGCTCAGTCATAGGTTTTGCTATTTTAGAGAATCCTTTGATGAATCTCCTATAATAACCTGCAAGGTCTAAGAATTGTCGAATCTCCGAAAGGGTAGTAGGAGATGCCCAATTCTTAACAGCCTCGATCTTAGCTGGGTCCATGTGAATACCACTGTTATCAATCACATATCTAAGGAATTTTACTGTATTGATTCAAAATTCACACTTGGAAAATTTTGCAAACAACTCTTCCTTCTTTAGCAACTCCAGGATAGTCTTCAGGTGTTCTTCGTGCTCTTTCTCGTTGCGGGAGTATATAAGGATATCATCAATGAACACAATCATGAACTTATCTATGTATGGTTTGCATATACGGTTCATGAGGTCCATGAATACCGCAGGTGCGTTTGTCAAACCAAAAGGCATGACTTGAAACTCATAATGTCCGTATCATGTTCTGAAAGCTGTCTTGGGGATATCTTTATCTCTAACTTTTAACTGGTGATTGCCTGACCTTAAGTCAATTTTGGAGTATATGCTGGATCCTTGCAACTGAACGAATAAGTCATCGATTCTCGGTAAGGGATAACGATTTTTCACTGTGAGTTTATTCAACTCACGATAATCGATACACATCTAGAAAGATCCATCTTTCTTTTTGACAAATAAGATCGGTGCTCCCCATGGAGAGGAACTTAGTCATATAAAACCTTTATCAGAAATTTCTTTTAGTATTTCAGCTAATTCCCATTTTATTATCACTTCTAGGTGCCTCGTTCATATAGCAAAATTGGTGCATAAATATAAATCGTTATATATCACATAAAATCACGCTTCTTTACAGGTTGATATCTTGGTCGTTTCTTATCCATTTTAAGTGATTCAAAAGGTTAAAGAAAGGTCATAATGTCTACTTTATAATGGTAATGAGTTCTGATTTTATTAGTCAAGTCATAGTGTTCGAAATATAATTTAAATGTGACATGTATGTCTTTTAACAAGGAGGGTTTCGGCAATTCTTTATTTTATAAAACTAACTTGTACACTATGGTTTTTATGACATTTTACCTTATCTTATTTCATTTAGTTATTATTAAGTTCATTTCATCATTATGAAAGATTCACAATTTAGAATTTAGGGTTTCTTACGTTTTTAAGAAATAACAACGTTTTTACGTGTGCATGTAAGTCTTTACGTGTGCATGAAATATCTTTTAAGTTATTTTTGAACTTTAAGCACTACTAATTAGGACTAATGCATGTATTAAAGAATATTGAACATAGAAAAATGTAACTCACAAGGATTTAGACGATTTAAGTGTATACGAGCTAGAAAACTCTAGAAAACCCACGTTTTCTATTTCTACTCTTTCAAGCCAAAACCAAAGCTAAAATCTTAAGTAAGTACTGTCTTGTGATCACCAAAATAAACCAAGAGAGTGTATTTGAAGCTTGAGTGTATACGAAATCAAGGAAGCAACAGAAAGTGTACACGAAATTAGGGTTCGTGTAGAACTAGGGTTTTCTTCGCCTAGTTTGTGTCTTAGGTCGAAGGTTTTAGAGTAAGTGGGGATAGTTCTTGCTTAGGTTTCATGTGTAGGTGTTTAAGTAACATATGAATGAGGTTTACAAGTATCAAGTGAGGTATTTGGTTGAACAAATGGTGAGTTGTGGCTGTTGGGAGCTCTCGGCAAAGAAAGAAAGAAAAAGGGAGTTTGAGTGTGTGTTTTGTGTTGTGTGGTTTCACTAAGGCTTCAAGTGCTGAATTTATAACGTCCATGGATCATGAAATCTCATCCATTATCACAAGGAATAGTGTATTGATAAAAAAGAAATGGAATGAGAGGGTTTTAGGGGATTTCACATGGGTGTGGGGAGGTATGGGCATTCTATGGTATTATTAGACTATTATCTTGTATAGAATATTGTATGGTTAATGTAATTCTGATCTTGTGATGTAAAAATGTGTTACCGAGGTACTTGTAAATGGTTAAGGAAAGGTAATAAGGAAAATAAGTTAAGTGTTTTGCATAATGTGGTATTTGGTAAAATTAAGTTCATGGTATTTTGTGGGTAAAACTTATCAAGTTATATGTAATATGGGTAAATAAGGTTTACTTGAGTGTTAGATATGACGAGTTGGGTTTACGACAAGTTAAACGAAAATAAAAATGACTATTGGGCGAAACAGGGTGATTAGCGGTTAAATAAACATACATGGGTGTTTGAAATGTTTAGAGTGTTATTTCATGAGTTTACCAATGATGTAAACTTAATTTAGGGTTTAGGTTATGTATTGGGATCACAAAGACATATAAATGTTTCTGTTCACAAAATAAATCAGTAAATTAAGATCGTATCGCTAAGATCTATATTACCCTTTTAGACTAAAATGCATTAATGATGTTGTTCGTATCGTATTTATGCTATCTATTAGCTTATTATATTGTATATTACTCATAGGATACTTTCTTTTTGTGATCAAATGGTATTGAAATTTTCGGTAATAAACTTTACCTTAATGGTTAAAAGTAAGACCTGAATTTTTATAGAGTGTCACAGCCTCCCCAGGTTAGAAGATTTCGTCTCAAAATAAAGACGTTGCAGTAGGATGTGGGATCAAGAATAGATGTGGATATTTGTTTTTGAATGGGTCCTCATGTTCCCAAGTGAATTATGGGCCTCTACGTACATTCCAACGGACTTTAACAATAGGTATACGACTTTGTTTGAGTTGTTTGACCTCGCGGTCCATAATCTCTACGGGTTCTTCAATGAAATTGAGTTTGTCGTCGAGTTGGATTTCCTCCTAAGGAATAACGAGTGCGTCATCAGACAAACATTTCTTTAGGTTGCAGATGTGAAACACATTGTGTACTTTACTAAGCTCTTGCGGTAATTCTAATCTGTAAGCCATTGGGCCAATCCTTTCTATGATCTGAAAGGGTCCAATATAACGAGGATTTAGTTTTCCACGCCTTCTAAATCGAATTACACATTTCCATGGTGCAACTTTGAGCATGACTTTTTCTCCAACTTCAAATTCAAGGGGCCTACGCCTCTTGTCAGCGTAGCTCTTTTGTCGATCACGTGAAGCTTGCATACGATTCCTAATCTTGAAAATCTTTTCTGTAGTTCCATGAATAATCTCTGGTCTGGTGAGTTGTGCGTCTCCAACTTCGGCCCAACAAACAGGTAAACGACACTTTCTACCATAAAGGGCTTCGAAAGGTGCAGCTTTGATGCTTGTGTGGTAACTGTTGTTGTATGAGAATTCTACTAGAGGTAAGTGTCTATCCCAACCAGTGTTGTAAAAATCGGTCATGGCGGCTGATATATCAGTGATATATCGCTTGGCGGTGGTCCACCGCCACGATTTTTAGCAAATCGGCCAAACTTGGTGTTTTGGTAAAAATCGGTCAACGGACCGCCTAGGCGGGCCAAATCGGTCAAATCGGCCGCCTAGGTCTACGCTAGTCAACAAAACGGCCGATTTTTTGTGGTTAAATTTTCTGCTTATGATGGTGTTTTCTGGTGGAGAAGTTATAAAAGAGGAAGGAGAAGATGAAAAGAGAAGATGAAAGGAGAAGAAAGAGGCTGCATTTCCATTTTTTAACCTAACCCTAATAAGTTAGGTTTTAAAGTGGTTTCCTGGGCTAATAACTTGATGGGCTTTAATAACTTGATGGGCTTTAATTTAAACATACCCAATACTAGACATAACACTTATATCAGTAACATATATATAACATATATAACTAAAAAAAGTTGGAAAAAACTAAAAAAATTAATAAAAATATGTAAATATTTATTTTTTAAAATAATTTCCTTTGTAATTTAGGGTCTCCGCCAAGAAACCGATATATCGCCGCCAAGACCGATTTATCGCTTAAAGGTGGTCGACCGCCGAGGTACCGTCGAGCGATATTTACAACACTGATCCCAACCATTCCCAAAGTCAATCACACAGGCTCTGAGCATGTCCTCCAATGTTTGAATGGTTCTTTCACTCTGACCATCGGTCTGAGGATGATAAGCAGTTAATCCGCGTCAAATGCGTGTTGTAATAATATATAGTATATACCGTTAGATAAGAAAATTACTTTAGGAAAAGTACTAGTCTATCTTCCGAGTGTCGTTTCCACGGCGAGGGATGAATTTGAAATCCACGAAAGTATTTTGTTTGATGCTTGAATATCGAATATTTTTGTTTTTGATTTTAAACTAAATAAATTGTAAAACTATTTTAAACTAATTAACAAGCAAGCTAATAAGATGAAGGATATATAAAGAAAAAATATGCTTGTCAAGTAAAAGTGAATAGATCCTTAAGTGTGAAATTTTAGATCTTAATGATGAACTAGTTTCCGTCTAATAAATCGATTCCTCAAAACGTTGGCTTAATATTGAAAACGACTTTTTATCGAGAAATTAATTACTAATTTAATGCCTACTTAATCTTACAGCTTTTGCCCGTTCGACTAAATAAAACACTAAACTAAATAACTTTTGCAAATTATTAATCACTAATCACTTATTAAATTCCACACTTAATTCACTAAACACCAATTTACTTAACAAGCATAAAAGTAAACTACTCACTACGCATAATGATCAAATAAGCAAATCTAAACATTTTATACTAAATAAATCTACACTAATGTATTGAAAAGAGAAAAGAGGTGAAACCGAATCGAAGAACCGCAAAAGAACGAAAAACCACCCGATCTAATAATCTAACTTAATATTTAAGTTTAGAAGCTTATAGCTTTAAACTTAAAAAAAGCTAGACTACTAGACCCTTAAGCTCCACGCCTATGAGTTGAACCAAATTCGTCATCACAAAACAAGAAGGGTAAAAAAACATAATAAGCTAAAAATCTAATTAATGCTAAACACTTCTAATTTAAAATGAAAAACTATAAAACTAATTTTTGCAAAACTTTGTAAACTGTTTCAAACCAAAATTGGACTCGTTCGAACAAAGCCCAAATACTTAGACCACCTCAAATTTTAGATTAAGCTAGGAAGGTTTTTCAAAACTAAATTAGCTACGTTCGGTTACTTGAAAACGACTCTTTGAAAAGAGTTAGACAAGACGAATTAGCTAGGTAAACAAACAATGAGCTCTCGAAACTAATAATCGTGACAAAGACTTATTTAGAATAAGCCGAGTATAAAACTCATCGCACATTCGATTGATGTTCGAATCGAGCTTAAAAGAAGAAAAAAAAGAACAAAATAAGCTACGCGAATTGCTTTTTACAACAGAAAATAAGCTACGGATCAGGCTTACCATATAAGCTAGACTAATATGAAAAGGAATTTTAGAACGAAATATGCTAAATAGTATAAAAAGTAATGATAAGCTAAACCAACAATCCCCTTTCTGAATAAGCTATAAGCTTATTCGAATGATACAGGTAATAAGCTTAGAAAAACAGCTTATCAAATAAGCTACGAAATCAGCTTATCAAATAAGCACTTTTGAGAAAGTAAAGAAATGAATAAGTTGCGATAAAAAGCTAAAATGAAACTTAACAAACCTCAAACCATTATCATTTATAAGCTGAAAGATCTTAAGTACAATAAGCTTTTTTTTTAAAAAACTTTTACAACTAATAAGCAAAAAATAAGATAAGGAAAAATAAGCTACAAGTGAATAAAGCTAATCTAAGAATTTTTGTAAACTAAATCTCTCCTCAAATTATACTCCTACTGCTACCTAAAAGAAGAAAATACGAAAAATGATAAAAAAAACAAAAGTGAAAGATGGATAAGATATGAGATATGATATCTCGTCTGCTGCTACTTCTTGCGTATATCATAAGCAGTAACACCACCATTTCTTTTTGGGCCATTCATTTTCACTTCTAATTTGGGTCTGAGTTCATACTTCCAACTGTTGGGCCGGGGGCTTGCTGGGCCGAGCTTCACTTTCTCTACTTTTTCTTTTAGTGTTGGGCTTGGTTTTGGTCTTTGTCATTTTAATAATTATGGGTCGGTCCGACCCATATAAATGAAGTCGGGCCGGCCCAATAAAAGATGAAAGCACCGTCGAACTCGAAATCTCGTGCTTTTTCCAATGGCATGCTCGGAAAATATTTATGACTTCGTTTTGGCTTTGAATTTTTGACTTTGACTTTCTGGCTTTGACTTTGACTTTTTGCACCCTTTCCAATCCCGTGCTCGGTTTTGTCGGTTTTGGCTTCGTTTTTGTCCTTTTTCTGAATATCCGTTCCTGCACAACACAAATAGCAAAACAAGCATATATTTGGCATTTTATGTCCGTTTTTGGTCATTTAAGCTTGTTTTAATAGGTAAAAGGTATGTGTAATTAAGCACATACCAAAATCCCCCATACTAAACTATTGTCGTGTCCACACGCAATGCTATACGTAAACACTTAAGAAAACTAAGAATCTCGATCCCCCTCGACTAATTACCTCGAAAAGTAGCTAAGTGTTCATCGAGGGGAATTAAAGAATCAAGAGCTTCGAAAAGCCCCGTTTTACCATTCTTAAAGATATACACTTATTCCTACTAATATTTTTGTATTTTTCCTTTTTTTTTACACAACTAACTTATTTTGACTTTCGTTATTTTTATAACCATTAGGGATCATAGAACAAGATGCATTTCGATCCGAAAATGCCCCAAAAAGGAGAAATTCATCGTTCCCAACTTTTTACTCGCTCCAAACCAAGCTTAAAATGAAATCATAGTTAAATATCAGTTAAGATGCTAACGCTACTCATATTTGCAACTTGTTAACTTTTCACTCCCGACAATTATTATATCTTAGGTGAATGTGCCATTTCGAATTTCAACCATGGATTAACGTTTTGCAAAATTCTATGCTTCACGTTCCACCCGAGAATAATGAGTTTGAAGGCGAGATCATCCCATGTAGCGACTTTCGTCTCGGCACATCCCAATCTTGCGGCTAATTGACCAGGCTTTTGACACCTCACAGAGACTAGTATCGGGACTTACAGACCTTTGATTTCCCGTATATACATAGCTTATTTAAAAACTTAAAATGAAATAGTCAAAGTTCAAAAGCATATTTAAATTTAACAAAAAGAGAACTAGTTATAAATTTACACTAAATATTAAACATATCATTTATGCAATTGTAACCCTCGACCTTTTAGAAGGCTGCAACATCGGTTGTGAGCCAGCAAGATGCAGCAAACTTTTATCTGTCTCGGATTTTTAATCTTACTATGGGCTTTTTTTAGAAGGCTGCAACATCGGTTGTGAGCCGGCAAGATACAACAAACTTTTATCAGCCCACAGTTATAATTATTATTATATTTTTTTCATTTTTCATCATATTTTTCATTTTTTTTTACTTTACTTTATTTCACAATATAGAGAAGACTTATTTTTGAAAAATTTAAGTATAAATTTGAACTAAGACTAAAATTTTTGCTATTAACTACATAAAAATTGTTGATTTAAGTTTAATCTCCAAAACAGCACGTATTATTAGTCCGGTTAAGAGCTTATGGGAGAAAAAGCCACAAATTTCATACATGAGCTCTTAAGATTTCCAAATAATCCTTGTTTAGCATCCAACTCATACTTAACTCTATCATTTTTCGTTCTTCGCGAAAATCCGCGAATGCTTAGTCTAAAAGTTAAGGAACAAGCTAGAGCTCAACACGCTCGATCGAGTCAAAATTTATTCTTATTCTACCCAGCAGGAAAGTCAAAATTGTGACAAAGCACTTATTTTATTTTTGAAAATTTTTAAATTTTTTCATTTTTTTGAAATTTTGGTGGTAAAAACGGGATTACGTGAAAACAACGACTGCAGGCACAATCAAATCAAAGATCCCCCCATACTAGAATTAAACATTGTCCTCAATGTTTTAAGAAGTGTCTCCATGCAAATCTGTTAGCCTTAATTTTATATAAGTCGAACAAGAATGTTATCGGTCTTATTAGTCGTAACTAGTCTTGTTAAGTAATAGGCTAGTCGGGTTCAACGGGCTTGGATTGTAATCTAATATTGTCCGTGTTGCGGGCTCAAAGCCCAAGAAAAGCCAAGCCCGGCCCAAGTTAGAAAGCCCATAAGCCACTCATGGCTCAAGGGTATAAATAGAACCCTCTCCACACATGGAGAGGGTGTTGGTTACCATTTCATCACTTGTGTGTGGGTGTTGGTTACCATTGGTATAGCTTATTGTTGTAAAATGGATTAAGCTTTTGGGATAACATAACCCTCTGGTGAACAGTAACTTTTACTGTTCACATCAGACGTGACTTTTATTTAAATCGTATTTGTTGTCGTAAAACCCGTAAATGTCGTATTTTATTCGTTATAGCTCCGTTTTTAACGATTCTTTCGAGGACGTTCACGTTATTGAAAGTTCTATAATTTTATGAGGTTTACAAAAATGTAACTTTCTGTCATGAATAGTAACTTTTATAAAAATAGTTTTATAAAAGTATTAATTGTCGTAAACTGTTCGTTATTAATTGAAAAATTACGATTCTTATCATTTTGGAATCCTAAAAATATGTATTATTTTTTAAAAATATCAAACTTGTTGTTTGAATAATTTTTATAAAAAGTTTTTATAAAAATTCTTTTATAAATCCGTTTATTTATC
>BQNB010150046.1:2565-16091 GCA_026074375.1 Tanacetum coccineum
CCCAAGGTATTTGAAGGTTTTTAGCGTAAATGTGATAGTTTTAAAGAATAATATTTCACTCTCAAATATTTTGTATTATTTTTGTACATGATAGGTAAACATACAATTTGTTGTCCATTGGGGTAAACATGTACAATAATCCCAGTAATTATCCAAATAGAAATCAGAAATTATTTTCAATACATTCACTGTGTTCTTTAACACCGAAGAAGATATTCAATCTAGTTAGAATCGTTGAGGAGTGGAACTACATGAAACTAGTTGAATAGATCATTGAGTATTGGTAAGGGTGGAGGAATTTTGCAAAGATGGAAAGGATTTACCGTGAGGTTCATTAGTCTTCAAGATGCATATGAAAGGTTTCTGATGAGAGTAATGTGGATGATGGCACAATATCATGTCAATGCTTGGACATCTTTTGCTGTTTAGCCTTGGCGTATTCTAGTCAACTTTTTTACTGATTTTGCTATGCTTTGCTCATAATAGGCATCAAAATTGTTAGTGGTTCTCATCTATCTGTAATGTGTTTATTGATGGAACTAGGCATTGTGCTAATGTAAGTTTCCAGCTATAAGGAAGGAGAGGTGACATGATGGTATTAGATGACTATTCTTCATTATGTAAACACAAATCACAATCAATAATATCTCTATTTACAGATGGGTGGGGCAGTTGGGTTAGGTAATGGGTCAAAAGTGGTTCGATTTGAAACGGTTCAAGCATTAGCACAGGTAGGGATGGGTTGAAGCGCGAACACCTTTTGCCCGCTTAAAGTTTTCTTATATTAGTTTTAATGAGTTGTTGTAATCACAAAAAACAATATCATATCTTGCTAACAATCAAGTTATTTTCCTAACATATGTATGCTTTAAAAATAGTCGTTAAGTGACTTCACTCGTTGGACCTGGGTGACCCATTCCCCTTCTAGCTAAGTTTCCATGATTTGGCGCGTTTGAGATATAACACAGCTCAGAGCAACTCATTCACAAGTAAATGGGCCGAAAATGTCCCCTCTAAAGAAATACTATCTGATTGATAAAAAGTTGACAAATAGTTCGTTACCATGAATGTTGATTACTATTTTTGATGATTTTTATAGTGTGTAACTAGAATTAGGAATTGACATATAGTTCGTTGCCATTCTATGCATTAGTCATATCTCTTACTCATATTGAAATAAAAGGCACCGTTAGGATTTTCATATAAACCAAAAGATTTGTCACAAGTGAGAAATGGGCATACATAGGATATCATTTATAAGTATTTTACTTTTTTTAAATATCTACTGTTATATCCCTGTAAACTTGACTTGTCCATGCTATTTGTGCTTCCCAGATCCTACTTTACTGCAGATCATCAGTAGCACCACACCACCAATGGCCCGTAAGCCAAAAGCTCTTTACATTTGATGTGGTGTACCTTCACGACAAACCAGGACCTGACAACTGTCCACAGAAGGTTTACGATGGTCTGGTGGATGCCCTTGAACAGGTCAGTGAATACGAGGGTTACATTTTTGAGAGCGGACAGGGGCTGACACGAGTCTTCTTTCGTCACATATGTGTGCTTTTGTCACACCCTCAGCAGCGATGTGGCCAAGATGATATTGATATTCCGAAATCCCTTACAAAGAAGCCACCCGTGGTGGATTTAACCCCTTCTGATCAAGAATGTGTTCCTGTGTCCAGTCAGTGACTTGTTTCCTGGTATTGGCTACTGAAATGTAAGATCCCTTGTTCTAGTAGTTTAAAACGGGTTACTGTAAACATGATTGCCATAATTGTTCTTTTGAATGATGGTCTTGTGTTGTTAACTTGTTATCCTTGGTTTGTGTACGTGGTTTTAAAATTAGATAATGAGTCGAAGTTGTCACCTCTAATGCTCAATTTTCTCTACACAGCGTTTTTAATTCTATGTGCAATACAAATTGATAGCAATGCATCCGACGTTTAGATGTACATCGACAGTCAACTGTTTGGTATAATAGCGGACTAGCCAACCATTCTCGGTGATTATATGGTCGATGCAACTCGGAATATGTTACTTGCAACATATGTATATTGGTAGTCATGTGATTACTTTTAACAAGTGCATATATCAATATACTAAACCGTGCATCCAGATTCCTTGCAAGAAACTGTGTTTAACTTCTATTTTGGTAGAACAAAATTTGCTCACTCTTCTATATTTGATGTAAAAATAAAAACTGCAGTATATAAAATTTTAAAACTACACAGAATTTAATACAAAGGGAAATTAGTAACACAAACAAGGCAAAAGAGTACAATTGTATTTCAAGGCCTTTTTTTCACTAATTTAATGTTAAAAACCCGGCGTTGACCGCTGTTGACTGATGTGTTGACCGGCGTTGACCGCCTTTTTGGCCGCCTAAGCCGCTTTTTACAACGCGGTGTTGGTATTGTTGTTGGGGTTGTGGGTATTATTGATGGGTTGTTGGGTTCGTTTGTATCACAGTTGGGTTTGTTGGAGTTGTTGAAACTGGCCGAAAAGTTCAAGTTGCTCATACATACCAAACGGATTGAAGTTGGTAAATTGGTTTGGAATTTGGTATGACGTACCAAATGAAATATGTTGGTTGGGATTTGAGATAATGAAATTTGCGGATGATGATGTGTTTGAATTAGATGAAGATGAATAATTGGGTAATTGATTTTGCGTGTTGTTGAGCATTTTAGTGATCCACGGGTCATTATTATTTTTGTACTAGAAAGTAAAAGTAAAGAGAAGTAACATTGAGGTTTGAAAGTACAAGTCAGTGTTAATAATTAGTGATTTAGAGGGTATATGTATATAGAATTTTTCAAAGGTAAAAAAGTTGATAAAAGGAAATCAACGGACATTTTTCAAAAAATAACCACGGTTTTATTCTTTTTTAAACGTTAGTACCACCATTGCATTAAAAAAAAACGAAAGTCTTTATAACGACGCATGATTGCAACAGTGCGAGACTCTATGGGAACACGACCGGTATTGTGGTTCAAATCATAGGTGAAAACGTGGGCGAAAACACGCCCTCACTTAAGGTGCCGTTTGGTTGGAGTATATTGAAGGGAATTCATGGCATTTGCATTTTAATTTCTCTTAAATATTGTGTTTGGTAACAAAAATGGGGGAATTTAAAATTCCATGAATTGCCAAAATGGGAGAAATTAAAATTGCTTCAAAAAATAAAGAATTTTCATTTACTTAGAAAAAAAAATGTATAAACTTTTTTTTCTAGTTGTTTTTGTTCTATTTTTTCTTGGTTTGTTGTTATTTTAAATCAAAGGATATTCATCACTTTAGTCGGGTCGGGTCAAGGTCGAGTCAAGGTTAAAAATTTCATACCCAAAGACCCTATTTGAATTCGGGTTAGTAGGGTTCGTGTCAATTCGGGTCAGGTCAACTCGGGTCGGGTCCGTACGGGTTCGGGTCAACTTGGGTCGGGTCCGTTCGGGTTTGGGTCAACTCGAATATGAGTAAAACGTAATAAAATTGATTTTTTTATCCTTGTTTATAGAAAAAATTTATAAAATTTATTTTAGAAAGATATTTATTTGGGTCAATCGGGTCGACCCGAAACCGAGCTACCAAAAATTTCAACCCGATACCCGACCCTATTTAGTATTCGGGTTACTCGGGTTGACCCGGATAATTTTTTACCCATGTAACCCGACCCGAATAGGTTTAATCGGGGTCGGGTCGGGTTTTTTGACACCCCTATCCGGTCTCTCTCTAAAAAATTGCAATAATAAACAAAATGACAGATTTCAAAAAATTATAAAATTCTGTCAACCAAACATGCGTAGGCATTTTAAATTTCCTAGAATTTAAAATTCCGAAATTTCAAATTAATGAACCAAACGGCACCTTTAGTATATAATTTATGTTCTCACAGTATGGCACTGTTGCACACATGGAATATGACTGTTAAAATGGAATTGTAACAACTTTGAAATGCCAGATTGCGTAATAATGGTTGATTGACAAATAAATTTTGATGCTCAGCTGATTAACTTTCAGTTGAATATAAACTTCTAAATGGTTTCTATTGAATATAACCTTCTAAATGGTGAGTTTATGTGTTTTAACCATATCCAAAGCAATAACCATTTACTTAAAAAATGGTCATTATAAAATTTATGTTTTATTATATACAAAAAGCAATAATAATGTGAAGAAAAAAAGTTAGCGAGTTAACAAAACCCAACCTATTTGACTATCAACTAAAAAGACACCCATTTTTTAAACCAACCGCCAAGGCACCAATACTGCCACCTCTGCTAAAGCTGCATAGAAGCATCACACGCACTTGAAACAACAAGAACTAAAAAACACGCAACGTGTTGTTAAACACAAATTGCACATCAAAATTTCCTTTTTTGCAATCTACTTCTCCATGAGAAAAACCGATTTAAGATCGCAACTGTAAATGTGAAAAGGTTTGCAAAACAAAACCTTACAAAGCTTCTTGTTTGTCACTTTTCAATTTCCATATCATTCTCATTTACCAAAAGATAGAGAAATCTCCCTCAAAGGAAAAATATGAGTATTGCCCGCTTCACCCGCTACTAGATTGCATCATCTTTTGGTTCCTCAACTTCTACCAAATCATCATAGGAGACTGGCACACGGATTCTTTCATGTACAGGTCGTTTCTGCATTGGTCTCTCTTCGATGCTTAAGTTTTCATCTTTCATTATGGGTTCTGCATCTGGTACTTGAGCAATTTCTGCTTCAGGACAAGTCTCATTGTTCTGGTTTGGTGCCTTTCGCATATCTGGTTTGTTGAATTGCTTCTGAAAAAAGTAATAACCCGGAAATTAATCATTATCGTATAGCCAAAACCAAACAGAATGTCACCGGGAATATCACGCAAGGTTAACAGAGACACAAAACATATAAATTTGGGTCAATGTCAGGTGAGACATGTATTCACCTTCTTTTAAATTCAAGATAAATATTTCAACACTCTCAGGATTTTTTATAAGGCTATTCTGACTGAAAGACACACCTATAGTTATGAATGAGGTCAGGTGATACAGGTTGTTTTTCATCTCATATGGGTCTTCAAAAGATCAGCTAAAAGCAGAACAGGTCCAAGGGGTCGAAAGGTCAGGCAAGTTCATAGTCGCTGCGTCTTTTTTTAATGCATTAAAAAAATCACATCGTTATTGTAATGATTTTTAAGAAAATGGATAAAAAGGTTTTTCTGGATTAACAGACCCAGCGACCCATGAAAGACTTGCCACTTCTAGGGGAGGTACATATAATTGTCTCAAATCTGTTGAGGTACACATGTTCTTTCTTAGGACTTCTACAAATACCCTTTTGTCCAACACATTTCTTATCGACTATTGGAACAACAAGCAGATGATATTGATAATTACTATAGAAATGCAATGTTGAACTAATGTGTAAAGTTATATTTTCAACGCACCTCAAACTCCTTCCCTTTTTTCATAATCTCCTTGAAAGCATTTGGATCACGAACTTTAAGGATGCTCCACAAAATTCCACCACCGTTTCTATAGCGTCTTCCATCAACAGTTTTCTGACCACCACAAGCCTGAATTGCGTCCACCTGTAACCATATCACTATCATTGACCATCTAAGATGCAACAGTAAAATAAACACTCGACGATGAAGTAATCCTTTTAATCCAATGACGCACTATCAAGATATGGTCAACACACAAGAAACAAATCTAATTAAACCCCAATACTAGTTGTGCTTCTGAAGCTTCCTTTCTTATCTCATCTTACTCGCAAGAACTTACCTCATGCAAATGGATCATGTTCATAGCAAAAACAGTTTTCAAAGATTAAACTCACTCACGAAGGAACGGAAATCTACTTCTTGCTCTTAAACAAACTAAACAATCAAGAGTAAGGCCAAAGAGATGAACAAACCTAACATGAGTAAGATAGTATTAAGTTGATTCTTCTAGAAACTGGTAGGCGTTCGTTATCTTTAGGGATATGCAATTTTGGAAAACAGAAAATCAAAAAATCTAAAATTGAAAGGGAAATGTAAAAAAATTTAAATGTGTTTTCCGCTGGATTGTCATTGTTTCACTTATGAAAGTCACTATGTATTATCTTTTGGATGTATAGATGTTTGTCTGTATTCATACCAAGAGATAAAACTGCAAAAGACACGCCAAAACAGGTGACATCAATCTACACCAATAGAATAATGAAGTAATACACCCAGAAGATATGACAGCTCATGAATCCAGACTGAAAGCGATAAAATGGCTTCTGGAAGAGAAATCTGCGATTTTAGGGAAACAACATTGAGCATCAGAGACTAAGAAACTAAGTATACTATAAAGATTGAACACCACTGCAGCTCTAGGCTGTTTCTCTCACCTTCAACTGCAACAAGTGATCATTTTTCTTGCTCTCCGATCAGTAGATTGTACACAAAATTACCGCTCACAGGCAACACACAAGTAGGAAAATGGGGAATGCCACAAAGTTACATGGTTATCAAGCATATGGCCGAAGTCATGGTTGCCAGTTTAGTATCTATAGTGCATTAAGCTATCGTATTGACAAGGTTGTGTTTCCTAAAAATCTATAACCATATTCTTAAACTTGAAAAAAGAAAAGAAAAAAGTAGCTAACATAATTTGAAATATTATAGCTTCTGTAAAAGCGTGATGTGACTACCATTATTTTACCTATCGTTTATATGATTATTTTATATGTTGGCACCCAAACCTCATGTATTGGTGTATATTGTATTAGTGATACACCACCAAATGCTTGGAACTGATCGTGAACCTCTGGGTAGTACTAACCCAAGGGAACCCAGGTTTTTAGCTATAAATCTATGGATAAATATTTAGGTTGACTCGGTCTATAAAGAACGACATAACTTCAACTGATTAAGAACAAAAATTCATGTTATTCTTTCCCTACTTGGTAAATTATGCTGAAACACTTTATTGGACATTAGAGAATTATCAAAAAACAATACCTCTTTCACTAGGTCACTCAGAGCAGGCACACCTAGACAGCCAACCGCGGTCCATACCAGGTAGGACTTCTTTTCTTTCAAGCGTCGACAAGTATCTAAAACAAACCTGCAAAAATACAATAGAATTTTCAGGTTAACTTTCATAATTACATATCATGAAGGTTAATAATCATGGTATACACCTGCATAGCATAAATTATGATTTGTACAAAGCAGCACGATTCAAGTTGAAGTTCAAGCAAAAGAAAGACCAGTTGTATATAAAAAATAAAATAGACTGAACGTCAACACTACCGCCTTCAGCAAAACTATGATCGTAAAATAGTAAGGAAATACCTGTTAATATCCGTCACATCAGACCCCGGACCACCTTTCCTTTTCTTGTTTTTCTTCTTCTTGTTCCTACGTCTCTGATTTTTACTTTGCGGTTGTTGAGCTACTGGATCACCATCCACACTGCTATTCTGTCCCAACTCACGTTGATGACTTTCCCCAACTAATTCTCCTTCTTCTACATCAACCATATCAACATCTTCCATATCTTCAACATTATCCACATCAAAAATGGAATCAAGCAAGCAATCTTCTCCCTCCATGAATATAAAGAAGCTGCAAAAGATACCATGAACACAAATCCGTTATCAGGCATAAACAGAAATAAATAAACCCATGCTTACAACAGAGCTTAGCCCAACAAAACAGAAAAAATCTAATTAAATAAAGGATGCAAATACATGGTGATAATTGTATCACTAGTTTACAGACCTGAAACTATATGGGTATGAAGTTCTGCTAATTAGTACATCTATCAATCATTGCCTCGAAATTTAGTGAGTTTATTTAATATTCCAACATGTATCTCAAACATTTTGTGTCTGTGTTTTTGCTAAACGATAAGGGATGAAGGTAGCATGCAGTAAAAGTTTTGACCCGTTCCTGCTACTTATCCGGCAATATAATGCAAGTATCTGGCTTTCCGGTTCCGGTTTTTTGCGGTCAAAACCGTTCATTGTTCACCCGAATTTTAAAAACCAGCAGACCAATCGGTCCTGGTGGAAACTGTTCGATCTGGTAGCATCATTTTTTTTTGTGGGGGGGGGTCTTATTTATTTACTCAAGTAAAGTCTCTCTTCCTGAAATAACAATAATATAAATAAGAAAAGCTTTAGCTTTATAATTTACAAGTGTCATGTCTCATTGTACTACAACAGTTGGGTATCATTATCATCAGATGAATATGCACATTAACCATTCTAATATCCTGCAAAACAATGCCACTAGATTTTCAGCCTACTTGGTGACAGTCAGCAAGAGTATTTGAGGTTGAAATGATCACCGTTAAGCACAATTAAGAGTCAGGTTTCTAAGTTACTGACCTAAAAAATTCATTGATCACTATTAGGGCATATCCAGAAGGTCTCAAACTCTCAACTCTTCTACCGCTAAGACATTACAGACTATATTGAAAAGCTCGATAAAACAGCGGCATGTTTCTCCTTTGTACAAAACAAATGTGTAATTTGGCCAACGACAGTCAATAATTATGATCCAATACAGCTAAAATTTGGTACATGAGTAATCTGCCCATAGATTAACCCAACAAGATATTCAATACCTAATTAAACACTTATCATATATATAGGATAGGCGTATAAATAAAGATATGCTTAGCATCATATAGAATACTAGAATAGGCATCTAAATAAAGAGATGCTGGACCGATCCATTAGACAGTCCTGTTTACTACTCCATGCGAGCGATGAGACTAGTTGTGTGATGATAAAACCAACCATAAGGGTGTTCATGACTGTACTCTTGTGGTATATTATACGAAGATGCACGCATCAACGACTACTGCTAATAATCGTGTGGATTAAAAGTGGGACAAACAAACATACTTGCATACTGGATCCATTTATTTGTACTAGTAGTCATCAATGGACATATCCCCTATAGTTAACAACAAGAGCATATCGAGAAACACCCTTATGGTGCCTAATCAATCAATGCTTATAATCCAAAATCTTCGCCCTGTTAAACGTGAAACTAGTTGTCTGTACGCCTTTAAAAAAGGTTCCAGTTCAAAATACGAGTGCCATTCTCCTTGTGTTCTCTCCCAACTCCCACAAGTGTGAAAAAAGCAGTGCCACAATCTTGATGAGAAAATCGTTGATCATCAAAATCAACATCACGTATTTTGACTAGGAACATATAGATTATATATGAATAATAAATTTGTTTCAAACTCACTTTTAGCTTATACAAATTTATTGACAAGGTATACCTTTGATGAAAGTATCATATGCGGGAAAAATATCATGTCATGTAGGTTAGTATTACCAACATTGACTTTAAAGTCGTCGCTCTCGGGTAACGGGTCCCTTTGGATTCACGAGATATTGTTATTGTGTGTAGTTTTCATTTATGTGGAAAGGCATTAGGTGGTAACAAGACTCGTTAATGCATACATTATCCTATAGAAAATGTATACCGTCATACAATAATGAAACACATAAGATGGAACAAAATTTCTACATATATAGTTTTAAAGAAAACATTGTAACACATACAAGTTTAACAAAGATTTAGGTGAACAACTCTACACGAGTCGTAATGCACCAATTAACAGCTATGGGATATACAAAATAGATGCATATTAACCATACCCATATAGAAAAAAACAGCGGCTACATTTCAACAAGGGGCAGCCTAGTGGTGTGACTATCATCCCTAAAATGTAACCCTAATATGGCTACGCCGTGGATTAGTCGGCCAATAAGGCGGAAGTAATAAACCATAGAATATCACTTGGATAATTATGTTAGAAAGAAAAAGACATTGAGACAAAACATCAAACACTTTTGTTTGTCTTCAAACAAAACTGAAACCAGATAAAACAGTATCTCTAAACCAAATTACAACAACATATTGTGCAAGTCGAAAGAGAATATATATAAAATAAGGGGTGAAGACGAACCGGTTAATGAAAGATAGCGGTTGGAGTAATTACCGGCGCCGATCAACAAGTGTCTATGTGTGTGTAACGGAAGAACGACACGATTTTATTTATAACCACCGACCTAACTAGGGGCTTTGCTTTCGGGGTGTCAGTTTAAGGGTTGTTTAAGCCTTACTAGCTTGCTTATTTGATTTCGGCTCTTTAATTTTTCGGTTCATTTTAAAATTAATGGCTTATACTAGTTTACTCGTGCATAGCGACGAAATTTTATAGCGTTATATAAAGTTTTTTCGTTAGATTTTAAAAGAAGTCGTGACCCAGCCGAGTTTATCAACCCGGGTTAACGAAAAACCGGCGGTTAAATCCGGTTCTCAAACAAGCAAAAGCCCGGTCACATTCCGCCCGATATCCGAGCCGATTCACGGGACAACCCGAGTTTTAAACATTGGTTATAGTGTTTAATTTGTTTCAATGTTTAATTTAGAAACTAATAAATATAAGTTTTTCAAACTTGTTATGCATAAGTTATTGTTTAAGTAGTCTAACACCCCAATTCCACAAGAACCAGGTGTTACACACACGATACATAAACAGAGCAAAAGTCTAAGTCTAATAAACTCTCCAATAAGGAAATAACATAAGTTGTCCCAAAAGTTCAATACTAAAACATGGCATTACAAAAGTTCCGCTATATTTTATTCTTGGGAAACTAAATAGGCCAAAATAACAAGTCTCTAACACTCTATGCCATTTGTACCAGCTCTCAATCTCTAGTCCCAAACCCTGATAACCTGCCGCATGGAAAGGAAATGCGGTTGAGCGAAAAGCTCAGTGCGCGGATACACAATAAAAGCAATATGAAACAAAAGAGGCATATTTGATCATAAACAACTATTCGATAAAGGAATTCAAACGAAAAGGTTTAACCAACAATTTAGAAACATGATGATAGTTCAATAGATTGTGTTCAATAGGATACGTCTAATGTGCAAGTTTGATAAGAAAGTTCAATATGGATATTCAATGCGTAAATTCAGTAGGTAAGGTTTCAATGGGGGAATGAGCTCAATACAATATACAAACAGTTACAATAAGCAAGCATTAGCCAATAAACAATACAATGGGTACATGGACCTGCATATCCAAAATACCAAGCAATGGTGGATGAGGTGTTGGGCACTACGCCTCCATCCACAAACAATAACAATACAATAGCTATGGTCGACCAATACGCCTCCTAAAACCCTTTATCACACAAACAATGAGGAGACGTCATAGACAAATCACACTACCACAGATAGTGTCACACCATTGGTGCCATAATGACGGGGCCATGGTACCTTCATGGCTAGTTAATAGCTCAAATACCCAGGTTTAAAAGTCACAATATCAATCAATAAGGTTCAATAACAATAAGGTCTAATCTCGATGAGACAATAACAATATTTCAATAACAATGGATCGAATAACAATATGGTTTTGACAATGAAGCAATAATAGTGAAAAGTGAAAGGTCATTTAAACAATGCATAAAGGATGGACAATAAACAAACAAAATAGACGGAAGTATCAATAATTCATATCAATGGTCAAGCGAAGGCACAATAGAAGTACTAGCGAAAAACCCGTACGATCATATTCACAAAGAAATAATAAGATCAGATATCCGTACTAACAAATCACGAATCAAAAGAACGAAGATAGAGATGTATCCGTACCTTATACATCATAACCGATCAATTTCGAAGCTTAGATAATCCAACCTTAACTTCTTCGAACACGTCTATGCATATAATAATCATCATCAATGTTAAGTCCTTGCTTAATCATACCTATATATACGTATTATGTAACTCTTCATGCATGTTATAATCAATCTCCATGTTTTCTCTTAACCCCTAATTGATAGTTTACGAAAAAAAAATTATTTTGAAATCCAAATGATTAGAAACGTGTTTGTACAAGAAAACATGGCTTCAAATCTTTGTTGATAAAAGGTTTAGATCCATATCATATTTTGCTTGATCTTGCTTCAATAGGTAAAAGACACGATACAATTCTTATTTATAAAATTATTGACTCCATCTCCAAAACTTATCAACATCCTTTAAGGCCTAAAATTTATATCCTTAGATCAGTAGTGGTAGTTTTAAGTGTCAATTTCATAGTCACAGTAAACATATAAATGATTTATATACGATTAAGGCTAATTAGGTGTTACCTTCAAAATCACAACTGAAAACGAACAAAAAAAAACACGAACATGAACACGAAACAAAGCAACAAGTAAGCCAAATCAAGAAAATAGAGCCGACGTGATCACTAACACGAACACGAGTACACTATCTCCTGTAACATTGTATCCAAGTTTTGAGGTATGTAGAAACCAAAACGTGTTGCGTAACCTTTTGAATTAAATAAAAAAAGTAATGATACTAAATTCTAATTGGTTTAAAGTGGTTCTGTAGGTTCTGTACAAAAAAATAGTTCTGCAAAGAACGGTCCCCTATATATATATATATATATATATACTAGTTGCAAAGCCCGCCCGATGGGCGGGCTTGTTTTGTGAGTATCCAAGTGAAAAATTAAGTAACGATTAATGAATTACGAACAACGTGAAATTTTTATAGAGTGAATAAAGAACAAAAAGAAATGAATGTTAATCCGGTAAGAAGAAATAAAACTTAATAAATTATCACAACATAGAATCTTCAAACACTTCCCGCTCTTGACCCTTTAGACAGCGACATATAGCAACATATTTATACAATGCGTTAAGAATGAGGAAAAATGAGACTGCTTGTAAAAAAAAGAGAAAAGCAAAAATAGAGGATTACCTTCTAAAACGTAGACTACTTGTAGTTCTGAGGGCCTGTACATTTAACAATGTTTTTGCATATGATTAATTAGCGAATTCAAAAAAGTAACCATGTACGTTATATCCACATATCACTGAACATGTATACATCTGTATTTTGTAGTAATAAACAAACAGGTTTTTTGTAAAATCCTCTATGTGTAGTAATTTAGCAATCTTCTACCTGTGGATGATATAAGAAGCAATCCCAAATAGACTCTAAAAGTAGGTACAATACGCAATCTCCGCATGTAGTTAATCTAATAAGCAACCCCCTATAAATCGTTTCAATAAGCAATCCCAGAGATCCCCTAAAAGTAGTTTTTTTAATATATCCCAAAGCAGCCCCTATACGCACAAGCTATTCTAAAGGAAATGGCACATTTTGAGACATATAACATGTAACTCCTATATGTTTAGCGTTTATATCTCCCCAGTACATCTGGTAAATTAAATAAACTATCAAAACAGCTAAACCAAAGCTCGATATTAAGTAGCCAGATTTCAAACATCAAACATTAATGCTTTTCAAGGATCAAAACTGAAATGTTAAAGGTTTGTTAAAAATCAAACCTTTTTGGTCTCTTGACCAGATAACTTAACATCTTGAAAATTATTGCTCGGAGATGTTCTAAAGGCAATAATCACTTTCAATTCTACATTTCAAGTCTACATCTCATTCATTTTGCACAAGTTAGTACAAAGCTTATCATTAAAGC